>JADLZK010004801.1:0-184732 GCA_015847255.1 Hyparrhenia diplandra
AAGATCCCGCCGGCAGCACGCTCCCCTACTCCCGAAGTCGACAAGTGGGCCCGGCCCGTCAAAGAACAATATCCTTTATGTTTTTCTATTTTCCGTAATGTGTTGCATGTCTTGTAAATTCCATATCTTGGTCATTTTAGCTCCAAATTGAGTGAGACAAATTTTGTCATGTTTGTTATGCTCGATCTATGATAGAAAAATATGAGATGTCGTTTTGATAGTTTTTATATTTATTTATATTTATGCTAGTAAATGCCATGTAAATAGATAAATGCATATCTTATTTACGGTGCATGATAAAATAGTGGTTCCTGTACAAAATGTTCATGTTTTTCGATGCATATCATGGGAAAAATATGTTTGACCCTAGGTTCTGTCATCAGCGAATGTGGAGGTGTGCAAAGGATTTATGAGATACACATAACTACAAGGAAAAGAGTGTTATCGGTTGTTCAATGCACACTATCCTCACGCACCATGAAGAAGATCTCGATGATGGAGGTGACATGTTGAACGCTTCATTTGACGTCAGTAGCTATGCCTCGTTTCCCTAGATGTACGCTCGATGTTAAGTTTCTCACGTGAGCCTTGTTGAGAAATGTATCCTAGCTTTATCGTTAGCTTAATCATTCTCATGAGACTTTATTTCAACTACGGATCCTTTGGAAATGAAGTAATGGATTAATCACGGACTTCATTAATCGAACTACAAACCTCGATGGAATTAATGAAGGATACAAGCTCCATGAAAGTTTTGTGCATTATCGTGCACTATACACAGTTTTGGTGTACTAGTGTTGTGGTGATATGATGATTAAATTATGGTTACCTTTATTTGTTGACTTCTCAATAAATTCAGTGTAGCTCTAATTTAATATCCATCTTCACTATTGAAATTATCGACTCGTAATCACCACTAAGGACATGTGGAGATGCCTCAGATCCTGCATTCAGTCAGAGAAGAAAACTAGCAATTACCACCACCCTCTCTCATTAACCAGGAGCTGGTCTTTAACTAGCTCTCGGGAGAGTACGCAATATATTGCGTGACACCGTGTAGAGTTGTTGTGGACACCACGAAAGTGAAGATAATCGGTACAACACCCCAAAGGATTTCACAGATACCAGACCCTTTCTGAAGCTGACAAGTAGCTTGACATTGGAAAGCAAGTACGTTTGGCCTACTTTGTTGACGAAATATTGAAGACTGAGTCTACCACCCACCTGTTGGATGGACTAGTAGGAATATGGTGTTCTCACCATTGTGCCATTTACCCAGTTAATGCTTCTATTACCTGGACTAGGCCCACACAAACTTTTGTGAGGCTTAGAAGTGCATCAGTGGGATCACTATGAAAGCGGATGAATTTATGAGAGCAACGCAGGGTGCCAAACCAATAACTTGGTACCTACAAGCCTTCGACAATTTATCTTGCTATACCCCAGAATACGAGAACTTTAACGCCAAGGAGTTGGTTAGTTTCAGAGAGGACTCACTGTCAAGATGCAGAATATCATTGGAACTGAATACAGAAGAAGCCACATCGAAGATAGATCAACTCAGAACAACACTCTCCCCTACTCATTGAGTTGGTTGTCGCTGTTAGTTGCCAAATTGAAATCTGCCTCACTACAAAAGAAGACAAAGTATGGAAACCCTTGATACAAGAAATCCTATGCCACCCTGATGTAGAAGAGCAAGACGACTTAGAATGCTAGGTACAAACCCCTTATAGGAAACAATTGCGATGACCGTGAGAAGCTCGGACACTTAGTAAGGTTTTTGTCCTCACCCAAGGAAGAACGAGACCAGCAAACCGAGCTTGAGCAAGCTCATTGTACCAATACTGAAGAGATCCAAGAAGAAGGGCCGTAACCATCAATACGTGCCTAATCAACAATTTTAACGCTATTGTTTTGTTTGACCCCGAATCTTTACATTCGTTTATGAGTCGAACATATATACAAGAGCATCATGGATAGATGATTGAATTGGAACTTGGATATCATGTTAGTTGGCTCAGATTGATCAGCTTAGTGCACAGATAATGGGCAATACAAGGATTTAGATGGAGAGTTAAGAAAATCTTAACTTCTTTGGTAGTATTGTCTTATTGGAGCTAGGATGTCATTTTGGAATGAAGTTGGATGAATACAAACGGGAGCAATTATGGATACTTTGATGTGAGCAACCATCTTGAGAGACTCCCGAGATGGAAAAGAACCCAGATAATCATGCACCAATTGCCTATCTTCGCTATGTTGCAAGTTACTGGTACATTAGATACGTATCGTGGTATGATAAGTTCTGGATGTTTTTCCTGAAAAGTTATCGTGGGTTACGTCAGATAAAGGTGTGAGGTTTGCGACAAAATTAGTACCAGGAAATGACACCAGTTTCTAGGAGACTATATAGGGTGCCAACGAATGAGTTAGCCGAATTGAAGCTATAGATGCAAGGTTTATGGGATCAAAGTTTGCTCAGATCAAGCTTTTCATCATAGGGATGTCCTAAGCTGTGTATAGAAGGAGGATCAATCCCTAGAATGTGTGTGGATTACCGACCACTCAATGCGGTAGCAGTTATGAACAAATATTCGTTTCCCGGCATTGCCATTCTCTTGGTCAATTGTCGGATGCTAAATAGATCGATCTTCATCTAGATTACCAGTAACACCAGGTTGGACACGAGACGTTCTGAAGACCACTCCTCTGCAAGATATATGCTATATGAGTATTTTGTCGTGTCCTTTGACCTGACAATTGCTCCAATTTATTTTTATGTACCCAATGCAATTGGTATTCATGCCCAAGTATACTTCGTGGTCATGTTTATCGATAACATTGTGGTATATGCAGAGATGGTGAAGACCATGTGGAACACCTGAGAAATAGCGTTGATCAACTTCAGAGGACACCAGTGTTATACTAAGTCCCAGCGCATAGGAGATTCAGTTGAAGAAAGTGCAGTTCTTTGGATATGTCTTACCTGAAGACGATATTGTTGTGGATCTAAATATGGTACGAGTGACTATGAATTTGAAGACGATAATGTGTGTCACTATGGTTTGGAGCTTTCTTAAAGTTTAGTCAGTTATCAATTTATAACCGACCTAAGATCCCCGAAACCATGACAACGTTGTTGTAAAATGATAGAAAAATTCGTGTAAACACTGAAGTGTGAGACGACTTTCGTACTTTGCGAGAGTTGTTAACAATCGCTCTAGTGTTTGTGCATACGGTTATGGGGGAACCTTTTGATGTGTTTTGTAGTACCTATGGTACAAGTTTTGTTGTGCACTTATAGGGAAGGACGGTAATTATTATGCTTCATGACAACTGAGGAAAACATGAGGTGAAATACCCAACACAGGACTTGGAAATTTCAGCTATAAGTGCATACTCTGGAGGATTTAGGCCATGAATCTACTTAGAGGTGTGTCGTCTTGATGCCAAATACCAGAGTCTTGATTTGACCCTCGCTCAAGACGAACTACAGATGAGGCAAAGAAGAATTTGAACTAGTATCTTAGGACAATTTGGAAGTGCCCTACCACCCGTGCAAAGTGAAGGCTATCACAAAGATAGATGCCTAGAGTCCGAAGGCATATTGCACCTTTGAAACTCCATTGCTAGAAGAGGATTCAACTTGATGCACCCTCCAATGTGCATAACGTTTGGTTTGAAGTTCCCTTGAAAGACAGAGATAATCAAGGACATGAAAATGCATGCAGAAGCAATTCTTTCATCAGTCAGGAACTCAAAGAAACAATGGGAGCACACTTTAGGATCGAAGATGATTATATCCAATCGTTGATGACCGTCGTGTTATGAATAAGGATAAGAGAGCTCAGAGATCAATCTTCCAAAAATCACTATTTTGCCTCTTGAATCATGTGATACTTCTTGTTGTCTTAACCCTAACTTGCATGTGATGCTTATCCCCGCAAGGTCCGACAGTAGCTTATAAATAGCACGTTAGTTGTAAAATTGCTATGGTGTCGTGATTTATAACTGATGGTGCCGCGACGAAACCGGGAGCCATCTGTGGGCGATCGACACAAGGTGTGCTGCTCGGCACGCGCTGGTATCGTCGTTACTAGTCATGACTCATTGTCAAAACTACACTAGTGTGTTGTTTCTGCAGATACTTCCTTGATCATCTATTCTATATCCTGTTGAAAGATCCTTATACAATCCTTGAATTTGAGCTTTGCCTTGGAATGGCAAATAAGATGATTTTTGGAAGAGCAGGTCACCGACATCAACATTAACAGACTACAAGAAGAGATAGACAAAGGGGAAGTTGTTGACAATCTTCATGGGTAGTGTCACCTTTTATGGACATGTGTCACTTTTATTTGATCAAGAGAGCACCCAATGCTCATGGTTTGAATAGATTAACAAGACAAATAAGGATCAACATTATTTATCTCAATCAGATATGGGTTTCCACACCTCTCAAGTCCAAAGAAAGATGGTAATGGTTGAGATATCTCGTAATCATAGCCGGTAGGCTTCAACACCTTAGAAGAGTTATACCAACAAGCACGTAATATTTTTTTGGATTCCAAGCTAGAGACTACGATTATCTCAAGCATCAATCATGAAGAGCAATTGAAGGCTTGGAATCGAAAGAAGGTTAGTACCAAGGTTGATAGATCCTTATTTATCTAGGGAGTTTTCAGTATCAAAGAATGATAGGTCCCTATCTAGGAAAAGCTAGTTTAGCAAGTGCCGTTACCTAGATAGACGAAGACAAGTTTCAGTTCCTTTCATGGTTACAACCGGAGAAATGTGTGAGAGTATTTGGAAAATGTATTGAGCCAAAGAAATTCAAGTCAACATCAACTTGGCTTATTTTGAGAATCAATCCGAGTTTGGATGTCGAGAAAGAGCAAGTTGTAAAGTGATTGTAGGGTCGCACAAGATTCCATAGAGGACCCCGGGTGGGAATGATGCCATGTTGGAAGTAGAAAAGTATCTCCGTGAGACTTATCCCATGTTTTTCAAACAAGTGCTAAGTAACGCCAAATCTGGGGACGAGATTTCTTTTAAGGGGGAAGATTTGTAACACCCTAGTGTTAAGCATGTCATTAGCATATGCATTTCATACCGTAAGCATCATTAGCATACATGCATTTATCACTCATATCATATTTTGCTTATAATTGCATGTGATGCTTGGTCTTATCATTTTATGTATGAAATGCTTGCATAATTAGATGTTTAATATTTATTTATTCTTAGTGATGTTTTTGGGAGGTGTTAGAGCAAGGTTGATGTTGGTCATCTTCCCTAATTATGTTTTATAATGCTAGTTTGACTTGGTTTGACTTGATTTGACCATGATAGTGCTTTGTCTCGTTTTGATTAAAAGTCCTAGCTAGGTTTGTTGCATGTGTGTGCCCCCTTCATGGAAAGTGTAGGTATTTTAGTGTAGAACAAAAGATGTTATATGATCGTTTCATGAAAGTGGGTGGATCGTGTTCAAAAAGTCGAAATTAGTTTGGTCAAGCATGCAATTAGGGTTTGCTCGGTTTTTTGAGTAACCGTGCTTCGATTGATCGTAGTTTCCAATCTAGACCGATTTAGGAAAAAAGTTTGTATAGGTGAAATCCTCAGAATTTTATAATGAACATTTCATTCAATATGAGCTTTGGCTACTTTTGCACGTATCTCAAGGTTTAGGGCAAAACAGATTGAATTAGGTTTGAAAACGAGTTTTTAGTGACGCTTTGACTTTGACCCGTCTCTATAGACCCCTGGCCGCCTCTCTGTCGCGTTCTTGCCGCCAAGCGGTGCGGCGTGGCCTGCGCCTCGCGCCATCGGGTCGGCTGCGCCTTGAAGGAGGGGCACCGCGGCGTCGGGTGCTCCCCACTCCACTCCCTCGCCCTCCTTCGCCCCTACGCGGCAAAGGCCGGCGAAGCGGCGGCTGCGGCGCGCCGCCGCGGCCACCATCGCCGTGGCGTCGGCGCCACCACGACCGTGTCCACGCCCGACCAAGTGCCCCGCAGCCTCGCCAACTTGAACACCATCTCCCGACCCTCTGGAAACCCGGATCGGCGAAGGTGACGGCCGTCGAGGGTTTCGCGCGCGCCACTCGCCGGTCGCGCGCGCCGCAGCGACGGGCGCCGTGGAAGCGCGCCCCCCATCCACCTCTGCGTCGTTCGCGCGATCGAAACCGCCTCGGCATGGCCGGGTGCTCGCGGCGCCCGCCGTCGAGCCAATCCGCGCGCCCGGGTTGCCGGAACGCGGCTACCCGCTGTTGCCCGCGCCGGGCCTCGGCCGCTTAACGCCACCGCTTGTCGTTTCGCCACCAGCGCGGATCCGGTCCGCCTTGGCCTCGCAACACCCATGCTCGCCGCGCCCGCTCGCCTCGCCGCCGAAATGGCGGGACGCCGCTTGACCGCGCCGCCCGTCGCCGCCTCGCGCGATTGACCACGCCGTCCACCGTAGCCCGCACCACGGCCACCAATCGATCCGCCTCGCCGAGTAGGTCACGCCGGTGCCCTTGGTTCGCCGGGAAAGTCACCGACGGCGAAGATCCGCCGGCAAAGACGCTCCCTCGCTCCCCGAAGTCGCCGACAAGTGGGCCCGGCTGTCGGCAACAATATCCTTTATGTTTTTCTATTTTTCCGAGAATGTGTTGCATGTCTTGTAAATTCCATATCTTGGTCATTTTAGCTCCAAATTGAGTGAGACAAATTTTGTCATGTTTGTTATGCTCGATCTATGATAGAAAAATATGAGATGTCAGGTTGATAGTTTTTATATTTATTTATATTTATGCTAGTAAATGCCATGTAAATAGATAAATGCATATCTTATTTCTAGTGCATGATAAAATAGTGGTTCCTGTACAAAATGTTCATGTTTTGTGATGCATATCATGGGAAAAATATGTTTGACCCTAGGTTCTGTGGTGGAAATGTGATTTTTGATTTATGTGCTATTTACCATGCTTTCTTAGGAAATTCATAGAAAAATAATTACTAGGGTTTTGTATGTGAGACTTGGTGTGCTTAGTTTTGATAGGTATTAGTACTTGTCATACTCAGAAATCTGTTGTCCGACACTTTTCATACTACAAAGTATTCTCATGCCTAGTTTGAGTGCTAACATGTCATTTTTGTGTAGGCCAGTATATGCATGATCTTGCCATGAAATTTTTATGGTAGCTGTGATATGTCAGTAGGATGCTCTGGTAATTTTGTAGAATTTCCTGAGGTGTTTATGTATTTATCATATTTATGTTGCATGGAAAATAGTCTAGAAATGTATGCTTATGTTAAGGTAATGTGTGTTGATAATTTTATTGTTTGTTCCTAGCCTGAATAGGACCTGTTTGTATGGTTGGTTTACTGGTATTGTGTTTTTATAAAACTAGTTTAATTCTAGCTTTTATATTTGAAGTGTGCATGAGTAGAGGATAATTAGAGAATGTCATTTCATGTATATTAGTTTATCTTTTGACTTGTTCAGTAGGTTTATTTGGTAGATTATGACCTTGTTTTGCTCGCTGGTTAAGTTTGGTAAGGTTTGCATGAGTAGTTTGCAAGTTATGGTAGTTGTATGTGATGAAATGGATTAGAATCAGAGCCTCGGTTTTCTCTGTTTTCGAGGCTGTTAATGTCAGATTCAGGTCAGGGTGATATGGAATGAATTGTAGATAATTTCATAAGCTTTCCAACCAGTATTCGTTTGCTGCATTTGGAGTTATAGAACTCCCCGCGGTGACTGTTTTTACCGGACAAAGCATGTCTAGCTGCCATTTTCGAGTGTATTAATGAAATATGGTGTTTGCTTGATGTAGATTATTAGGGTTTCTCGTATAGTTATAATTGTGTTTCTACAGAAGAGATATCCACTTACTATTATCATACATCATAATGCATTCATCCATTCCTCATCGATCTTGCATTCCTTAATATTTATCCTTGCATACATATTCATATTGGATCGAAGGAAAAAGAGCACGTGGAAATCGAGGAGCAGCCGGAAGGAGAGGTACACTTCTAGAAGTACAGCAAGAGGAGGTTCCGAGAAGAAGCGGAGGACATGTCGCCGAAGCTGCCTGAAGTGCCCAAGGCATCTTCTAACATCTTTTCAAGGCAAGCCCGGTGCATGCTGCCCTTTCCTATGCTTTCTAACTAAATTGATTTTGCGTCCCTTTTTATATGTTGATGCATTAAGTTTAGGAAGATGGTTGAAACCGTTGATGCACATATATCCTTGTTGAAGTTGTTATCCTATCCTATTTAGAGGTCTAGGTTATAAATGCTCGTATGGTGATTGCGTGAGAGACGGTGATTCCGGTCACTTGAGAGGATGTTTGTGGTTAGTCACATGGGTGACTAACAATTTCTTCTTTGAAAACCTGAATAATAATAAAACATGTTTAGATTGGATGGATATTGTGGTCTTTCCATCTGGTCGATTAAGGACTCATACTTTGTCGGGCCGTGGTCGGAAGTTGAACGCACTGTTCATATAGTAGGCTCCGCCGGGTCGTGAGCCACGGCTCGTGAGAATGTTAGAATGTGGCTTTGCTCGCTTTTATCGCTCCTCCTTTGGTGATGGTAGATGGGGATTTAATTGGGCGCAAGAAGATGCGCACGAGGCGTCGCCCCTCGTTGTTTCGCTCACTTGGCGGCCCGAGAAGGAGGGGGTAGCCGGCAAGACCGAGACTTTTACGCCCCGTAACATCTTGGGAGTGATCGGGTCCGGCAATCGAGACGTAGACCTGGTTTATGATGTGGTATTCGCCGCCCTGGTCAAGAATCGATTCGAATCGCCATCTCCCGGATAGTGAGAGGAGGGATGCTTCCACGGCAATGTAGTCTTAATATCACAATATATGTTATATTATCATGTTTGCTTTGTTAAAATTATGATCAAGTTACTTATGCTATTATTTATATTATCGAGCATATGTCTTAAACCTTGGCTATACAGGATCTATGGTTATGTATATAATAAATAACCTTTTTAATTTGTAAGAATTCAAGTAGTTGTTGACACCTGTTATAGTATAATATTACTAGTCAACTAAACTTGGATAAGGGCTTAAAATGAATATCAACATAAGTCTAGGGGTTTAACTAACATAATTCCACGAGTTTTGGTGATTTATATAATTTCGAGGGACTTAATAGATAAATGCAGAAAAAGAATGGAGAAAGTTTCGAATATACATCCCATACGATGACAAGACTTAACCGTGAAGTAACTTCGACTCTAAAAAGTGGACTAAAACATTCTAGAAGGTACCAGAGGACACCAGAAGAAACGGGAAGCCGACGTGGCATGCTACCTCGGCGGCCGCCGGTGTTAACTAGGCCGGCCGCCAAAGTTAGGGGCCACATGTCGCCCTCAGCTTTGTATGTCGGTTTTTACCACCGACATTGAGGTTGTATCTACACCGTTGCCAAGGTCGGTTTGATCCAATGGTCATCGTTCATCGCCAAGGCCTATATAAGAAGACCCTCTGACCCCAGGGTTGAACCCTAATTCATTCTATCTCATTCTATTCATTATCTCTCAGTTGTAGAGGTGTCCCAATGTTAGGATAACCTCTCTCTGGGATTAGTGAATTAGAAGTAGATTAGAAGAAGATTAGCAATGTAATTAGAAATAGATTAGACATGTAATTAGAACTAGATTAGATCTAACTTAGATCTAATCAGGAGTAAAAGGAGAGAGGAGCTATGCTCCTGTTCTGGAGATGTCTTCAGAGTATGGTATGTCTTTGTATCTTCTCTACAAGACTTATGATTCACATATTTATCTTCTCTATTTACTTCCATGTTTTACATATATGGTTAAGTATAGTTGTTATGCTATTGCATGGGATCTCCGCTCGTATTGAGGACTCTAGTTATTCATGGTAGCTAGAGTAGTAATTAGTAGTGTAGACATGGTGTCTAGACTAGAGGTTACCCGAGATTGCACCCAACCCCACGGATAGTTTGTGGTAGCCCTGTGGTGGTGCGGCCACGATGGTCGATGTATTCCACCACGTTCGGGTTGGTGATTGTAGGACCTTGCCAAACCTTCCTAGCCCCCTTCTCATCCCTTTCTCGTGGTTAGTGCTTTGGTGTCCCGAAGTGTTATGGTATAATTGCTATCATAGAACCTAAGTAATAGAGAAGTATCTACGGACCTTGATCTCTCCCTTTGACCTCTTGATTAGTTTAATTATTCTTTGATACCTTAGGTAGGTTATTATTTTATGCTTTGATATTTAATTATCCTTTAATAATTACCTCCTCACTATAGTCTAGTGGTTTGCTAAGTTAGTGGATATATGATTGTGACTTATTAGAGTTCTATAGCCAAAGCTTCCCTGTGGATACGATACTCTAGAATACTCATCCTAGAGAAAAGCTACAATGGTAGGTGTTCTGTGCGCTTGCAGAATCCTTCATATTCTTTTAGCACTTAACAAATGCCAACAGTAGTATGTGTAGGCTCACTAATCAACCTTATTTTCTAAAATTAAATGTGAGTCGGCCAAAGCTCCAGATATGGCCAAGCATGATCCTTGGAGTCTTTTCATTATTTTCTGATTTCAGACGGGTAAGTCTTGCGGAGTACAATTGAGTACTCACGGGTTAATTCCCAATGTTGCAGGTGACTCCGTCTAGCATGAGCTGATCCAGTTGTGATGTGCTGTGGTTGAAGAATAATGCCTAGGGCATGGCAATCTCCATATTTCCCTGTCTTGTGCTACTATAGGGTTGACACTATGTTGGCAAAATCTTATTTTATTTCCGCTGTATAACCATCTTGTTTTCGAAAGCTACTGCTTCCGCACTCTGAATTACTTTGTAAATAAATGTGTACATCGCACTCTGATTAATATATATTGAATTTGGTTTAAGATACCTACGGATTCGAACTACTGAGCTCAACGATCCTTGTTGTGTTGTTGATGAGTTTGAAATCACTCGGAGATTTCGAAATACCGGGTTTATATGGACTCAAGTGTAAACCGCGATTGCTTTGGTAATTGCGAATTATACTTGAATTCTTATAAATTGGTCGGCTCTGTCACAAGGGGGGGGGGGGGGGGACGGCGGCACAGACGGAGGCACACGGCGGTGGCGGAGGCGGTGTGGCGGAGGAGCACACGACGGGCGGCAAAGAAAAATGGGCAAATTTCTCGGGGTCAAATCAGAACCGGCCCCGAAGGACTTAGGTTTTCCTGGGGATCGGGCAACATATTTATAGTGGGAATCTTTTGCGTGGTGGGCGGCTTAGGATGCCCGCCACGGTTAATATTTTTGCGTGGCGGGCGAAAGTTTAGGATGCCCGCCACGGTTACACAAAGAACTGTGGGCGCGAGTAAGGATGCCCGCCGTAATAATATTTTCATAATAAATTGAGAAGTATTCTTAAAAATTGTTATAAATTGTTAAAAATTGTTATAAATTGAGAGATCAATTCAAATAATATATCAAAAATATTCGATGAAATTTGAAATTTTTACACATTCGGTATATATAGGGATGCTTTACAGTTCCCAACACATATCCTATGGTATATATAGGGATGCTACGAGGAAGAGGGTGGGGGGGGGGTGTATGCGTAGTGAGAAGTATGTCATTATTAGAAACTTTACAGTTCCCAACACATATCCATTTATATACACCAAGTGTACATCTTGATGAGTACTTTCAACTTCGTATTCAAACTTTTTTCAAAACTAGGTCGTTTAGTGGTCCGTTTGACCGAGGTTTGACCGGTCGAACTTGTGACTTTTGAAGCTATAGTTTTTGAAGCCCTAGACGTCGTCGATTCGAAAAGTCATGAATACCACTTTTGGTATTAGGGTCAACTTTTCATTTTTTTCGAACTTTTCACGCCTCGAAATTTGAAATTTGAAATTTTTACACATTCGGACGACATTTCAAGCCCTGCACGGCCAAGATTCAAAAAGTCATGAATAACGGAAAGTTCATAACTCATCAAGATCTACATTTCATATAAAGGTCATTTTTGCATACCGAGAAAGTGTTACAAACGTGTAGTTCAAAAATCACTAGTCTCCCCGTAGTTTCCTGAAACTCTGTGTGAGATATTTGTTTTTGGACTACATTGTTTTACATCGTAATAATCTTTGCAACTACATATCATTTTGGTGCGGTGCATTGGTGGTCTTCTTCTCGCCATCGGGCGGGTCCATGGCATCATTTTAGTCTTGTCGGGATTGATTCTGCCCTCCGGTGCCTTAATCTTTTTTGGAAAATCTGTAAAGAGGTGGAACTCATCATAGTTGTTGTATGTTTCGGGACTCTCGGACCCCATCGGCCCCCACGATCCATTTGCTTTCCCGCCACGACAATATGTCTATTTATGTTCTCCGCGTTCATGTAGTAGGCTACTTGTGCGGCATCCGATGCAAGCACCCACCGATCATCTTTGTACCAGACACTTTGAAGGTTCACGGTGGTTAGCCCAAAATCGTCCACTAGAAGCGCGTGTGCTTGACCCACTAGCAACGAAAAAACGGTTACACTGTAGGTTACCGCCATAGTCAAGTTCCCATATTTCTTCGACTTGTGCGAAGCATGTCATCTTCTCCCCCGTCACGCATTTCCTGCCCTCATATCGAACAATCTGTTGCGTGATGCACTCTTCTTGTCCTTCTCTTTTTGTGTGGAACCTGTACCCGTTGACATCATACCCTTGCCACGTGGTGACCTGCATGGACGGCCCCGACACAAGCTTCTTCACGCCTACGCATCATCTCACGGGGAATGTTCTTCTTTTGGAGCCTTTGGAGGAAAGTGTTCTTGTGTTCCTTCTCTGCCCAATCCTTCGGACAGTTCTTGCGCTTCCTACTTGCACGGCGGAGCTCTTTGAGGTGCTTTTAACGTATGTGTCCATGATCACCAATTGATGAAGGATCTTTGTAGTGAGCGCCTAGCACTTTTTCCCTATGTATGTCGCTGCGTGCTTTTTGGCCCGCGCACCCCATCCCCGAGGTTCTTCCTTCATGTTGATGCATTGGAAGCCCAATAGCCCTCCCATCTTTTATGTACTTCATACACCAGTTCACGGCCTCGGCTTGTGTATGCCTCGATCATAGAGCCCTCTCGGGTAAGAATGCGGTTATGATTGAATCGATTGAGGGTAGACATTAGTCGCTCGCTGGTCCACATCGCTGTAGGTACACGGGTCCCAGCCTATTCTATCTCGATCAACCATGTGCATCATCGGGTGTGGCATAATGTCAAAGAACGATGGTGGGAAACACATCTCTATCCGGCACATTGTTTCCGCTGATGAACTCTTTTTAGCGCAGCAGTCCGCTTTGGCAATTACCTTCCCCGGTTGATTTGGTTAAAGAAGTATGACAACCTTGTGACCACCATCTTCACGTATTTTGGACGAATAGCTTTGATCACAATTGGAAGGAACACCGTCAGCATGATGTGAGCATCGTGCGCGTTGAAGTTCGTCATTGTGAGGTCTTTCATGGATACCAGACTCTTGATGTTGGAAGAGAAACCCGTCGGTACCTTGATACCCCGAATCAACCGACACATAGCCAACTTCTCATCTCTCGTTAGGTTGTAGGCCGCACCTGGGAGTTGGACTTTACCGTTCGGAAGCCGTGTAGCGTGAATTTCCGGTCGGATGCCCATGTCAACAAGATCCTGACGTGACTTCACACCATCCTTGGTCTTGGTCTTGATATCCATCAGGAGACCGATCATGCTTTCGAAGACATTTTTCTCAAGGTGCATCTGATCGATCGCATGGGGTGTATGCAGTATCTTCCAGTACTTTAGATACTTGAAGAAGATTGACTTCTTCTTGAAAGGAACTACGGAGGCGCTTCATCCTCCAATTTATCCCTCTTTTGCTTCTTTGTCTTGGAGGTGTCGTCTTCCTGATCATCGTTTTTCTTCTTCTTCTTCTTTCCAAACTCACACTCCAAGTCCTTCACCATGTCAAACACCTTCGGACCATAACTAGTCGGTGCCGGCTGAGGTTTCGACTCGCCCTTGTTGTCAAAGTATATATTCATTTTTGCATCTCTGTACCTATGCTTACTGCAGAGGAAGCGTCTGTGTTCCATGTACACGTTTTTTTGTGGATCCCTTCGGGTAAGTGGAGCGGGGTTTCTTCGATGCAAGCTACACAGGCGGTCTTCCCTTTAATCCGCCCCGATAATGAAAAAACAGGCCGGGGTAATCGGTGATGGTGACAAAGATGATGGCACGAAGAGTGAACTTGCGCTGCGGTGCGCATCAACCATCCGACCCCATCATCAAACAAGTACTGCATCTCCTCCATGAATGGCTCCGGGAACACATCTATATCGTTCCGGGCCGCCCGGTCCGTAAATGAGCATGGTGAGCAAAACATACCCGCGCTTTTGACAAAGATGTGGAGGTAGATTGTACATGGTGAGGACGACCGCCACATCCGGTGTGTGTGCTGCTCAGGTCACCGAATGGGTTCATTCCGTCGGTACTCAACGCGAACCGAACGTTCTGGGCTCCTCTCGCAAAGTCGGGTAGGCGGCGTCGAAGTCTTGCCACCGCTTAGCATCCGAAGGGTGCCGTAGCTTCCCGTCATCCTTTACACGATCACTAGATGCATGCCGGTCATGTGCTTAGCATCCTCAGGGTTCCCATAGAGAGCCCGCAGCGATCGATGACCGGAAGGTACCACATTGACAGCCTGGACGTTTCTCTCTGCGTGTAACCTTCCTCTTCCGCCTGCGTTGACATGATCTTCTTTGCGGCCATACCGGTTTTCTTCGCCCCCTTCTTTTTTTTTTTCGCCCCGCCCCGCTTCCTCATCGAGCTCATCGTCCACGCGACATCAGGCATTCCGCTTGTATCGACTAGCGCCACAAAGGCGGACAAACGGGTCAAATTCTCGCATCGATCGCCCGATATAGGATACGGTGGTTGGGGGCGTGCATCGAACTTCTTCACTTTCATCGCCACCGGCCGGATCAACTTCTTAGCACGATACGTATTAGCGGGAACCTTGTTAGGCGTTGGATACGTGGAGGCCGAGGTAACTTACGAGCTCATTGAAGCTAGTGTCGGACCAGCCATGACGAGACTTCAACATCAAGAAATTCAGGTTAAAACTCGGCGCCGTGCAACCCTTAGGACTGTCTTTGTAAAGCGGATCAATTCTTTGCCTGCTTCATCTGTTTGAAGTTCTCCAACCATCTCGGGCACCCAAACGAGAATGTCGTCCTCATCGAGTCGGTTGACCAAATCTTCAAAACCCGAACATCCTCGGCCTGCGTCATAGGATTCTCCCCGCCGGCCCCTCCACCACCACCACCGTCATCGCCGTCATCATCGACGTCGGCGTGCTTTCGAATAAATCTGATGGAATTGGACCGCCGGGTGGACTTTTTCGTCTTGGATCGGCCGGGGACCGCGCCTAGTCTTGGATCGACGGGTGGATCGAAGGGTGGAACTTCTTCGCCGTGAAAAGTCCGGACCAAATAGTCACCGACGAAGCCATGCATGATTAGGTGAGATCGCACCACGTTGTCATTGAACGCTTTGATTCTTGCATTTTGCGCAGGGACGAATAATCAGGCTGTTGAATTATCTCATTTGTGTCGCTTTGCTCGAGCAACAAACTTCTTCACCTCATCATAGTATTCGCCATCAACCCTCCTCATCTCATACATCCAAGGGGCGGTGCCTCTCCATCCCTGTCTCCCTGCTCTTCCAAAAATCTAAATGCCGTTACATAGTACTCAAACCAAAAAAATAAGAAGAAGTTCCACCATAGATCTAGATCTAGAGAAAGGCAGTTTTTTCTCTCTCCTCCATGGATCTAGATGTAGAGAGGGGATGAAAAAGAGGGAAAAGAAAGATGAAAAGAGGCATTTACCGACCAATTAGTGTCTTCTCCTCCCCCAAATCAAAGCCAAATGTCCCAAATCAAAGTTTTTGTCAAAATTTGGGTCAAAACCTCCCCCCCACAAGTTGGAAGAGGAAGATCCGTGGAGAAGATGAAGGGGCGCCCGTGCAGATTTTATAGGCCTCGGGCCTTTTGCGTGGCGGGCGCCTTAATTTGCCCGCCACGCAAAGAAGGAGCACGCGTGTGGCGGGCGCCCGCAACGCGCCCGCTTAAGCTTAATATATTTTGCGTGGCGGGCGCGTTGCGGCGCCCGCCACGGTTAAGTTTATCTTTTGCGTGGCGGGCGCGTTAAGGCGCCCGCCACGCGGCGTGCGGCCCCGGTGGCGGGGGTTGATCATTTCCGTGGCGGGTGCAAATTGTGCCCGCCACGGAAAAGATCCGCACCCGCCGCAAAATCGAATCGGTACTAGTGAAAGGAGAGGAACAAGAGAGTAGAGGAGGGAAGATATATAAGATGGAGAGATATTCTTGTCATTTCTCCGCATGTGACTCATTCCTAGCCTAAGTTAGCTTCTCTTTTAATTGCTAGCCAACAGATTAATCATTACTTGTAGTGTTGACTAATAGTTGGTCTAGCTTTGAGCTCTTCTATTTATTGAAATAGACTATAACTACGGGCTCCACTCTAAATTATAAGATTACAAGATGTTTTGGGTTTTTTAGTCAGATCTTTTACCCTTTTTCATTAAGTGGAAAGACCAAAAGGAAGGTGGGAACATGGATACATAGGATCACAAGTACCAGCGGAATTCCAAAGACACAAACAAATAACAAGAATACACGAGGGGGAATATCCGCCTCAAAACACAAACTTAGCATGCCCGCAAAAGAAAATACATGTACGTAATGGTCATCAACAGAGGTGGGGTGAAGCCATGGCATGGCAAAACATTCACCGGTAGATCAGCAAGCGACCAGGTAACCGCTGCAAAGTAGAAAACGACATAATTCACCAGCGACCATGTAGCGACTATGAAGTAGAAAACAACCATATCTGTCAACAAACAGGTAGCCACTGCAAAGAAAATGGTGTACCCTCTATGTCAAAAAAGTCAAAATGTCTTTTAATTTAGAATACATGCACACTTTTTTTTGGGCAAAGACATGCGACACTTTTTAGTTGACTAACAATTAGGTCTATATAATCAATGGGCATGTTCGCTTAAGCGCCCAGCCCCAGCCTGGACCAGGATTGCTCGCCGGGCGTTTAGCCAGGCCCTAGCTGTCCTCTGTACCGGAGTTGGTCTGGCTCTAGAAAAACGGACCCTCAGCCTAGGTGCGGTGCCGGCGACGAACACGAGGGAGTTGGAGGACGAGGGTTCGGGAGACTGTGAGTGAGAGCAAAGGAGACAAGAGACCAGGTGAGTGAGCCTATTTACGGAGCTGTACGGAACACGGCGGTATCGACACCAATCGAAGTAAACGGTGAACGCACCGGCCT
Source organism: Hyparrhenia diplandra (assembly GCA_015847255.1). NCBI lineage: Eukaryota > Viridiplantae > Streptophyta > Magnoliopsida > Poales > Poaceae > Hyparrhenia > Hyparrhenia diplandra. Next base: position 17,360 of record JADLZK010004801.1, read on the forward strand.
GTGCAAGGCCAAGCCAATCCAATTCGTAGGTAACCAAACAACTTCTTTGACATGTCATCTGAAACAGGGAGGCCAACCAAACAAAGGCACGTTGGCTCAGTCGGGCCAGGGCCGCCGATGCCCAGGCTACGAATTCTAGCCAGGCCAGATCGGTCCAACAAACCAAACATATCAAATATAAGTGGCTCTTCTTTCTTTAAATATAGTTTTTCGAAGCAAAGGCGGCAACGATCTCCTTCCTGGTCGTCTTCGAACGTCATGAAAGTAGCCAAGGCGGCGCCATGCTAATCTGCTACTAGCTCCTGCATGTGCGGTGGCCACTAGGTCTTTGGTTAAAGCTAATAACAAAAGGCAGCTTGAATTGCATACACGTCTAGTATTGGCGGCGTGCGTCTCCAAGTTTCAACATCGTTTGTGTTTATTACGGCACTGCCACACATCGTTCGTGTTGCCGTGAAATTTCCTCAGACCACACAGGATCGGATACGTATACTGTCCGGAGTAGAGGCGTCACAACACAACCGAAAGTTTCAATGTGTCCTGTTGATGATGGGAGAGGTTAAATTTGTATTTCAAAACATAGACATTAAACTTTCAAAGTTGCCTTTTGTTAAATTCCTCAAATTCCTTCTCAAAGAGAAATCCTTAAATTCTGGCCCGGTATAAGAAAGCCACACTAACAAAGTTTGGACTTCGGGGGCCTCCCGATCCGCCTCTTGGTCTTGGCCCATGAAATATTTTGAGGTAGGAGTACGAGGAGGTTTCTAGTCCATTCCCCAGTGGGCCACGGCCACATGATGCATGGGCTAACGCGTGTCTGGTCTCCTCATCCAGTGCCTCAGCCCAGCCACGACGTACCGGACTTTTGAGATGGGCCGCGCCACAAACTCCGGCCTGCGTACTACTCGTACGTCGCAAAGCAGCCACCACCACCACCGGCCCGCGTCGTAAAGGACGACGACTAGAGGCGGTTGCCACTAGTGGACTAGCAAATTTCACGGCCCCATGCCAAAAACTTCAGTGGCGCTATGGCAGAGCAGAGTGTCAGGAAAAAAAACAGTAGGCCTCACTTAATAGCCGCCGGTGCCGACACCTTTCATTGGCGGTTCCTATAACACGACCGCCGCACGTCTGTACTGGCGGGCTCTATACAATCTTATACCGCTAGTGGTATAAGGTAGCCGACAGAGAAGTAATTGAGAACACTGGTGGGTAAATAACCGCCAGTCTAGTTCGTGTTTATTAGCGGTGGCGATTAGACCTCGCGCCACTAGAGAGGCCTTGGAAGCCGTCAGTGAAATTTGCTAGTCCACTAGTGTGCGTTCCAGGCCAGCACGCCGCCTTGCCGTTCTTGGCTGCTCACAGATTCGCCAGGCAAAGCCCTGCTTGCTTCTATTCCCGGTTCGTCTTCACCGAGTGCGCTAGCTTTGTTCATCTCGATCTCTTTTCGGCCGCCGCTTGATGCATGCGTCACCGTCAGGGGCAGGCAGCTTTTCAGCACCGACCACCGTCTCGATCGGGTTTAACGCCCGTGTGTGACGAGCGACCGAAGCCTCCATCTCCCTTCTTCTCCGTGCGTGTGATCGATCGGGAGGAGGGACCGGAGGACATGGACGACGACGACGGCCTGGGCTGCTGCTCCTGCGCTGCGACTGCCATTTTCAACTGGTTCACGTTTCTCGTCGCTCTGGTGGCCGCTGCCGTGCTCATCGCCGCGTTCGGCGTCGCGGTCCCGTGCCAACGCGCCACCGTCACCGACGCCACGCTGAGCCGCCTCCACGTCACTGTCACCACCAGCAACGGCACCACCGCCGACGCCGGCGTCTGTCGCCTACAATCTCTCCTTCGCGGTCCAGATCCGGAATCGAACTGGGGCGCGCGGGTGGAGCTGACCGCCCGCTTCGGCGCCGAGCTTCATTTTCGCGGGGCGGTGCTTCGGACGGCGCGCGCTGGCGGGACGCGCCCCACGGAGGAGTTCCGCTTCAGCGTGCTGGCCGCCGCCGCCCGAACCCGGCGGGGTGGCGCTCGGGCGCGGCGGAGCTCGCGACGGAGCGGCCGCGGGGGTGTTCGAGGTGGAGCTGAGGATCCTCGGCGAGGTCGGTACGCCCGTGCCGCGCCGGCCGGAGCGAGGAGGCTAGAGGCGGCGTGCCCGCTCAAGTTCCTAGTGCCCAACGCGCGCCAGGGACACACTTGGTGGTGGTGCACAAGGCCGTCAGCTGCTATTAGCCTACTACAGCTAGCTTAGATTGTGTTAGCAGATCAATCGGAGGAGCAGGGGAAAGCTTGGGAAAGGGGAAAGGGAAAAGCTAAGAACAACGATGAACTGGAAATAAGCTGTAATATAACGATGAATTATAAAAGTGTTTCAGTTGATACAATGGTTCATGGTCCTCCTCGAGGGGACTTGACATATATATGACTCTCCTCACTTCCACTCTGGACCGGAGACATTCTTGTTCGGTTTGGGCTCCCTTCTGGGCCGTGACGTCCCGGCCTCTTCTAGAGCAGCAGCTGGACACTCCTGGGCCGCCGGTGGAACAGTAGTTCTTGTAACATCCTCCCCCCCCTTGCGATGCAGCATGCCCCCATGCCGATGCTCTTGGAAAGCACTGCTTCAGAGGTTCCAGGGGCTCCCAGGTAGCAAGAGATGGCGGCATCAGAGACCATTGCACAAGGCCTTCTTCTACTGGACGAGCACCCTCAGACTAGCGGCGCTGGAGTATAGCAACAGGAACCTGCAAGGTAACCAGATCAGAAGGAAGGGTCGAGCAGAACGGGTTGATGCTTGGTGATTGCTTCAGCTGCGAGACATGAAACACTGGGTGAATCGACGAGGAAGGAGGCAGGTCTAGGCGATACGCCACTTCACCGATCTTCTCAGTAATACGGTATGGTCCAAAGAAATGAAAGGCCAATTTCTGATGAGCACGGCGAGCCAAAGAACTCTGAACATAGGGCTGCAGTTTGACAAACACCTGATCCCCCACAGAGAATGTCCTCTCGGAACGCCCTTTATCCGCCTGATGTTTCATGCGTTCAGTAGCGCGCTGCAAATGCTGCCTGATCAAGTCTTGGGCAAGCTCACGGTCACGTAACCAGGCAAAGACAGCTGGAACGGCTGCTGCATCTGCAAGGTCCAGACCAAGGAGGCGAGGAGGAAACCCATACAAAGCCTGAAATGGAGAACAGCCAAGAGCAGAATGTGTGCTCGTATTGTACCAAAATTCCGCTGAAGTCAACCATTTAGACCACTGCCGAGGGCATGAATGAGCGAAGCAGCGCAAATAAGTCTCAAAACACTGGTTGACGCGCTCAGTTTGGCCGTCAGACTGCGGGTGATAAGCCGAACTGCGATTGAGCTTGACATCAGCCAACCGGAACAACTCATCCCAAAAGTTGCAAGTGAAGATTCTGTCGCGATCGGACACCATAAAGAGAGGCAAGCCATACAGACGGTAGATGTGATCAAAGAATACCTTGGCCACCGACTCAGCTGTATAAGGGTGTCGGAGTGGAATGAAATGAGCGAACTTAGTAAATTTGTCCACCACGACCATGACTGAATCAGCGGAGCCGGAAAGTGGCAAGCCTTCAACGAAGTCCATGGTGATAACCTGCCAAGCTCCTTTGGGGACTGGAAGAGGCTGCAGCAACCCGAGGTACCGAGCCCGGTCGGGCTTGGCCTGGGCACATATAGCGTAGGACTGAACGTACTTTAATATGTCAGCACGCATTCCTGGCTAGAAGAACACTTGTCGGACTTTCTGAATCGTAGCAGGAGCGCCGGAGTGGCCGCCAATGGCACTGTCATGTAATGCACGGACCACTTTATGCTGCATAGTCTTGTTTGAGCCCAACCAAATGTGTTTCTTATGGTAGATGACACCATTGCTCAACAAAAAGGGGGGTTGGTCAGGCTGCAGAGACAATCTTACCAAAAGGGACCGAGCTTCCCCATCAGTCGAGTACCACAGAACCAAGTCGGCCTTCCAATCATGTACCGGGGAGGAAATGGCTAGGACTGAGTCAGGATGTGCACGGCGAGATAAGGCATCGGCCGCGCCATTGTCAGACCCACTTTTGTACCGAATGGTATAGCGCAGGCCCAGAAGTTTGGTGAATGCTTTCTGTTGCCATGTGGTTTGCAGCCGCTGTTCAGACAAGTGTACCAAGCTGCGGTGGTCCGTATGAATGACAAACTCGGATGTAGCAAGTAGTGGCGCCCTTTGCTCCACCGCCATGACAATAGCCAGATACTCTTTTTCGTAGCGCATGGACCCAATGTTCGGGCGGCCGGAGGCTTACTGAGGAAAGCGAGAGGGTGGCCGTCTTGGAGCGAATCGCCTCACACCGCCTCCCGAGGCGTCGGTCTCAATGTGGAACGGTTTTGAGAGTGCAGCGAGCCGATCGGAGCCGAGCCGAGAGCGATCTGTAATGTACGAAATGCTTCCTCATGAATTGGAGTCCGGACGAATAGCACATTCTTGCGAAGAAGCTCGGTCGGCGGTTTAGCAATTAAGCCGAAATGTCGATAAACTTCCGGTAGTAGCCGGCTAACCCGAAACCCCGTAGTTCTCGACCGAAGAAGGAGCAGACCCTTCTGAGAATAGCCTCAATCTTTTGCGGATCGGTAGAGATACCGTGTTCATGATGACATGACCAAGGTGGCGACCGACCCGTGGGCAAATGTGCACCGAGCTTAATCTTCCAATGATCAGCGACAAGCCAGCGAAAGACAGCCGTAAGGTGAGTGATGTGCTCCTCAAACGTCTTGCTTTGTAGACTAAGATGTCGTCAAAGAATACCACAACGAATTTCCTCAATCCTGGAGCCAAGGTCACGTTCATGGCGCCCGAAATGTCCCCAGGGCATCGGTTAATCCAAAGGCCATCACGAAACTCAAAGCGGCCTTGGTGGGTCGGAAGGCTGTCTTGTGTTCGTCGCCCGGGATGAAGGAGGATCCGATGGAACCCAAAGACGTAAATCAAGGTTAGAAAACCAGCTAGCACCATGGAGTTCGTCCATCAACTAATCAAACACCCGGACGGGGATACTTGGACTTGGCAGTAATGGCATTGAGTTGCCGGAAGTCCACACAGAAGCGATAGGACCCATCCTTCTTTTTAACAAGGAGCACCGGCGAGGAGAAGGGGTCTGCGGCTTGGCTGAATAAGCCCTTGATCCAAAGTATGTCGAACCCGACTTTCGATTTCATCCTTCAAACACGGAGGATAGCGGTATGGCCGTGTGAACACCGGGCCGAGCACCGAGGGATGAGTGGGATCCGGTGATCACACGCTCGCGACGGAGGAAGCTCTGTAGGCTCTGAGAAGACAGGAGCAAATTGCTGAAGCAGTGATTGGATCTCAGGGGCCAATGGAGTAACAGCAGGAGCCGGCAAGGATGATGCAGTAGCGTGCGGACTTGCGGTCTGGTGATCAGGCACAAATTGGACGCCATGTAATAGTACTTGACGACCATTGTGGGGAACTGAGAGCCATTTGTGTTGCCAGTGAACTTGCATGGGGCTGTGTGCCTCCAACCAATCCATACCCACGATCACATCATAATTAGACAGAGGTAGCAGCCTGAAAGAAGACTGGAAAGTGTAGCCGGCCACTGACCATTGCACATCCCTCAGAACGCCTGGACTGTCAAGCAACCCACCACCGGCAACCTGAACCTTAGATCTATCAGCGAACAGAGCATAGCCGTGCAATTGCTGAGATATTGTGGTACTCAGGAAGGAAGATGAACTGCCCGAATCAATAAGAATGGACACTGGAACCGAATCAATCAAGCCATGCAGCTGAACTGAGCGAGAAGTACCAGAACGGCCGACTGCACATTTAGAAACGGCCAGATAGACCTGATCGGTAACTGGCTCTTGATCTTGATCAGCGAAATCATCCTCATCATCAACGAAATCCTTCCAGATTGTTTCCACTGCCATCAACACCTCTGGAGCACAACGGTGCTCTCTAGTCCACTTGGCCGCACACTTGAAGCACAGCCCCCCGAGCACGGCGATATGCTTTGAGGGCCTTCAATGCTTGATCGGCCAGGGCGGTGTAGAAAGGGCCCGCACGGTAGAAGAAGACGGCTTCTCGAGCGCCCGGTGCGAAGTCGAGGCATCGGTTGCTTGTTCTTGTAAGAAGAATGCCAATCACGAGAGAATCGTCCATGTTTCACCATCGGGTCGCCATTTCCTCTAATGCGAGCAAGGCGGCGGCGCGATCGGCGAGGACGGGTGATGCATAGCAACAATGGAACGAATCTCGGGCGGAGACCATCAATAAAACGTGTGACATAGAACAATGGGTCGGAGTTTGGTGAGTAGGATGTTAAGTGATCGACCAACTGTGAAAAAGCAGTGACATATTCAGTCACAGTAGATGTTTGTCGGACATTGAACAGTTGGCAAAGTAAGGATTCATGCTGATCACGATCAAACCGATCATGCAGCAACTGACAGAAGGAGTCCCAAGTGGCTGTAGGTAACAGGGTGGACACAGATTGGTACCAGACTGCTGCTGGCCCTTCGACATAGTGCTCTACGAGGCCAACCCATTGCGACTGATCCACCCCATACATTCTGAAGTACTTCTCACAACGAGAGCGCCAACGACGGGGGTTGTCACCATCAAATGTTGGGAAGGGAACCTTAGGCAATTTACTAATGGAAGAATGATGATCTACAGGTTCGGGATGGCGAGGTGGCGGATAGATTGGAGGGAGCGTGGGTGTGGAGCGGAAGGGAGCTGTGGGACGCTCGGGTGGACGAGGTGGTGGGTAATTGTGGATTGGTGGTGGGTAAGTGTGGATCGGTGGTGGATAATTGTGGATTGGAGGTAGGTGGTTTGGGAAAACATTGGTATACGGAGGGACGGGTTGGTGATGGAGGAACCGACATGAAGCGGTCGACGAAACTCCGACGAACTCATGGGAATCGAAGTAAACACAGGTGGAGGAGGATGAACAACGCGTACCACGAGGACTGGTATGGACCCAGGCCGTCACAGCCCCGGTCCGACGCGTGCCCAACGACGGAGGCGGGTTGGCGGTGGTTCCGCGGATGGGCGCGCGAGCCGCTGTTCGGCGTCGGCGGGGAGACGCACGCCGAGGAATTCCATCGAACACCTCATGTGTGTGAGTGGACTCCACCCCTACGGACTGCCTCTTTGGACGTCGTGGGACGATCCCCTCCATCGCGGGCCTCCAGGTTTCGAGTCCGCCGACTTGGGACTCGAGCGCCGCCACACGAATCGCGCTCGTCGAGGATGTGAGCGGTGCGCGAGACCCTCCAGCTTCGGTGATGCCGCCGTTGAAGTCCAGCGTCGCGGTCGGCATCTGAGGACTCGACCCGGTCGCCGAGCCTCGTTGGCGCCCACCGAGGATCCGCCGGGGCTGCCTCCGGATCGGAGATGCGGCGGGACGAGGGCCTCACGCGCAGCGGCGGCCGCCTTTCGAGCTCGACGACGGTGGCGCCGTAGCCCGCCGCGGCTGGCTTGTGAGACACCTCGGGCGTAGAAGCGCGAATCGACCCGGCGCCCGCGCGAGTTGCCATGGCGTCAATCGGAGACCATGGCGTCGTAGATGAGCTTGATTTGAGGATCCGTCGGCACGACCTCCACCGGAATGGAAGGCGGCGGGACACCCGTGTCCGGCGACCGCCGACAGACGCTGCTGTCCCTGGCGCCCGAACTGCTACTGCTCGCCATGGATGGTGCACGACGATGGCGAGTAGAGCTGGGTGACCGGAGGGAGGTAGTGGAAGGGATCCAGGACCGGAAACGAATCCGATACCAGATTGTTAGCAGATCAATCGGAGAAGCAAGGGAAAGCTTGGGAAAGGGGAAAGGGAAAAGCTAAGAACAACGATGAACTGGAAATAAGCTGTAATATAACGATGAATTATAAAAGTGTTTCAGTTGATACAATGGTTCATGGTCCTCCTCCTCGAGGGGACTTGACATATATATGACTCTCCTCACTTCCACTCTGGACCGGAGACATTCTTGTTCGGTTTGGGCTCCCTTCTGGGCCGTGACGTCCCGGCCTCTTCTGGAGCAGCAGCTGGACACTCCTGGGCCGCCGGTGGAACAGTAGTTCTTGTAACAGATTGCTTACCCAGTGAGCGATTACGTACGTACGTATTGCTTGCATATATGGTTGCATTGGACGCAGTTTGTGGTTCATCTCTGATTTCACTGTTTAGCATCGCTTTCAAGTACTGATGATTAATATCGCTATGATTAACCTATATATAGCATGCTTTCACTGTTTCATTGATCATCAAGTTCAGTTATTGCTTGTATCTTTTGATCAGATAATCTCCAACTGTCATCTCAAAGTAGCGAACAAGGCTGCTAGCTCCTGATATCCTAGTGGCTTGACTCGCTCGGGAAATCATCTCAAACTAACCTCTTGCTCGTTGCTTCACTGAGCAGTGTGTGCCACGGTTTTGCTGCTTGCTCTGCTCGTTTGGCGATCTACTGTGTGTGTGTGTGACGTTAAACGTTTAAGTTGATGCACTGTGCCTGCATTGGATATCTTGCAAGAATGCTAGCTCAAGTCAAAAACTTAACTAGATTTGTAGAAAAGAGTATCAATATTTGTGACATATAATACTATTCATAAAAATGTATCTCACAAGGATTCTAATGGTTTTTGTTTAGTATTATAAATGTTGATAATATTGTGTACCCCTTGCTTTGTAAACTTGGTTAAATTTACAATGTTGGGAGTATGTTAGCAACAAGGGTACCAGCTCCAGTGACCAACCGTCCACTTTGGACCAGGCGGCCCGGCCCACTCGTCAGTGCAGGCCCAATACAAGAACAGCTGGAAAGGAATGGGCATCGTAGAAGCATATCTCTACTATAATGTCCCACTTGAGGGGCTCACGAAATCAACGGCCCACGAAACAACTTCACCTGACTAGAGGGCTCAGATTCAAAGTTTGATGCATCGTCGTACATACTCACCCTCCCGCGACATCTGTTACCGCAACCGGCGTTCGAATCACCGCAAAAACAAAAAACAAAAAAGACGCCACCCATCTCTACTATCGTCACCACCACGACCAGCGACGGGATCCACGGAACGGAACCACGACGCCGGAGCCCTAGCGTCGTCCTCGCGATATGGTCTGCCGACCAGCGACGAGATCCACTGAACCACGACGCCAGCCGGAGCCCTAGCGTCGTGCTCGCGATCGGGCCTGGCGGCGATCGCGACCAAGCCGCTAGATCAGTCGAGTTCAACGGATCCAACTCCTCCTCGCGCCGATCGATCTCATCGCGAGAGTCACCTCACGACGGCTGCGGCCAAGGGCGACGCCGCCGTCGGCGTCCAACGCTGCATCATCACCAAGTCGAGCGCTGCATCATCCTCATGGGACCGCTGCATCATCTGCGACGGGATCGACAGGAGTCCAGCGTCCAGCGTCATCACCAGCTACATCGATATTCAGTTCAGTCCAGCGTCCAGCGTCTGCAGTAAGCCAGTAAGTGTATTCAGTGTTTGTTTGATCTCAACTGATGACAACTTGAATTTTCTTTATACCTTGTAATCCAACCCGTATAGTACAGGCATTAATCAACTATATAGCCCAATTGGGACAGTCCGTTATCTTGCATCTGAAATAGCAGCAGCCTCTCAATGCAAGTTTAATTAAATTTTGGATGGTAATATTTTACTGATTCGTAGTGTCTTTGGTTCTGCAGTGTTTCGTCCACTGTAATCTACATGGCAGCCTATCTTGTCTTTGATTCAGTAAGATTTTAACTTTTTCTAGGGAATATTGGTTAGCTTTCCAAGATTATTGGTTTTTATGAACGGGTGGGTGTTAACTTGGAGACAACAGATTGCTTCTTGAATAATCGACTGCAAATACTATCTCTGTTCGCAGGTGGTTCGGTCACAGAAGCAGATCTGAAACAAAATAGGTGCTAGCATGACAAATATATGTAAGGGCAATATTTTCATATATGCAATTTGAGGTGTGTTGTTACCAAATTAGTCTCATGAGAAGAAAAAATATATATTTTTCTTACTTGAGATAACTGATGAAGAAAAGACTCCCACATTTCATGGAAGCCATGTGAAAACTCCTTGGAATAAATATACTTTTGCTTAGATGCTTATGAAATACTTGATACATTATGTAGAGATTAGTTCAATGCGCATTGACTAACAGCTCATATTTGACAGATACATGATAAAGAGAAAGAATGTGATTTGCAAATGAGTACTGACACCTTTTTTTTGGCGTGCAGATGCTGGAGCAATGCCACTTGCCAACCCAAGTGATCCAGTTATTATAGAGATTCTGTTCATACAAGCTGTAAACAGTAATCATCTACATAGATTATTGTGGTTAATTTTCTATTGGTGTAGATCAGTCACCTAGACATAGCGGCATTAAGTCCAACCTTTGGATCTAGATTTCTGGAAATGACCTCCTCTGTCTCCCTTGATTAATTCAGTGTTTCCAATCTTAGATTGATAGATGCTTTGATGGGGATTGATCTTTGGTTGGTGGTGTTATGTGTTGCAATCTTACCCCCAATGGATCCTATCTTTGGGGTAGGTTGTTTGGAGAAATTGATGCTTTGTTTGTTTAGGTGGTGTCAGGGAGGGGTGCTAATGTGGAAAGAAGAATGATTTAAACTCTAGACGAGTTATTATTGGATCTGATTTCACGGTTGAGATGTATGACCTGTTTGATGTACCTATTTTCTCACTCATAACATGATCATGTTACAACTAAATTGTTGATTTAGGATCTCCTAGGCTGATTTTACTGCTACAGTTGTAGCCTATGACTGAGAGTTGATAGTTGAAACCAGTCGGATGGCTTACATACATATATTAGTGTTATAGGTAAAGTCTCAGTTCAGTTCTGCCATATGCCTTTCTAGCCTCATTTAAACCAACCAAAGAGGAAACTTTAACCCTTTGGGACCCTCATCTTAGAACTTAGTGGTTGCAGAGTAAGATCTTGAATTATTGCTAAAAAGTGTTGTTAGAAAACTGAACTTCCCAGACTCACAGTTTAGTTATTAGGATTGTTTTGTTCCATGGAACATTGCCCCAGGATGTTTGGAAAAATGTAATCTCATTTTTTATTCCATTACTTGATTGAGTTTATTGAGTTCCATTGAACAACTCCTTCTGGGAAGAAGAGGAGGATGGCATCGACGACATCACGTGCAAGAAATACAAGGTCGACGACATCATGTGCCATTTACTGTTTTGTCTTTACCTGAAAATAGTTCATCTAGATATTGTCCTTGTTTCATTATGTACTGATAGATATATTATTTGTAGCTGATCCACAATTTGGAAGCAGGATGCTACAGGGAAGATCTGCTTTCCTGTATATTAGGGATCATTGCCTTGCTTTCCCAAGCTAGAGATCAAGTCTGAAACAAAAGATGTCAGCTATAGAGATCAAGTCTATGAATCAAAAGATGTTGCTTTTAAAACCCTTTAGGAAACATGCTTGTAAACTATCTTGTCCTAGCTTGGCATCTCGAGCCTCTGTTGATTTGGACTTGAGTCTGTCAGGCTCGGAAGCCTCGGATACATGAGGTTTGGATTGACCTTTTTTTTTTGTCTTAATTTGTATTTTTTTTCCTTGAATCATAAATCAATCTCATTTTTTATTAGCAAAATTTATATAACATATATTACCGTAGCGTTAGCACGGGCAATATACTAGTAGCGTGAAGGGAGAGAACGGAGAGGGTAGACTGGAATCTATACAATACTATAATTCTCCCTGATGCTCCAACTTTCGTGCTCTCTCTCACAATTCACTGTTCTAGAAACAGTAGACACGGTAACACCACTCCCGCTCTGTGCGTATTCCGCCTGCCATGTCCCCGCTTCCAGAACCAACTACGGCCTTCTCAGAAGACCGCAAGCCTCGTGCACACACTTGGACCTCCGCTTCTCCCTGGCTCCCTCGCCCATAGCCGCGGGATGCACGTCGCGTTCCAGGCTGCCACCATCGCGCACGGCTCCCTACGGTCGCTCGCTGCGGCTGCGGCCCTGCGCATCCCCGTCGCCGCTACCATTCTCCATATAGCGTGCAGTCATGCCCAGCGTACCGGCGTCGTGGGCGGCGGCACTAGCTCCTCCCTTTCCCTCGCTGGAAAGCGCGACCTGCCTAGGCGCTGATGGCCTTGGCGTGGCGGCCTATGGCATGGGGGTGACCGGCCGGCGGGTGGCCACTGCCTGCCTCTCTACGTATCCATACAGCTGCCACCTCTGTAGAGATAATAATCCTGCCTTTGGTTGCACAAAATCTATTTCTTTGTAACTCTTCTTTGCTTGAAGGGCTCTATTTTTTATAATATTGATAATATGATTTGTTTGCTTATTTGTTTTCCTTCATGAATAGTAGAGTCTTCAAGGTTCAAGGTTTCTCCGGAGATCCAATCGAAGAGATTGGCCACACGGCGTAAGGCGTCGTCAAGATCGTCGATGGAGCAATGGAGCATGTCATTCCTCAGCGGTGATGGCAAGACGAAGACATCACCATTGATGGAGAATAAGGTACTCCGGCCCTTCCTTTGTCTCGCCGTGGTTCTATGCAGCCATGGCGATGGGCAAAATGAGATTTAGTTTTCCAACGATATCTATCACGGATGTCGGTTGGACTTGTGTTCTCTCATGACGAATCTGGTGAAGGCAATGACGATGAGTTCGACGGCGTAATCGGCGGCGCCAATTTCATTATGTTTGCATGTAGAGTTTTAGCAGTTTATTCCTCTTTTGCAAAAGTGATGGGTTTGAGGATGGCGATGGATGGTGAGATGGCCCTGTTCGTTCAGATCGGAGCTTGCGTCCGTGGCATATCCGTTTGGGATGGTGATCCTAGATGGTGGAATTTATGGCTTTTTCAAGGTTTCTTGTCTCCCATCATTGAAGATGGAGTAGTTTGGTTTACTTTTGTAATGAGAGGATGTAACTTGCTTTAGTATCAATGGAATTTTTCCTTATCGAAAAAAAAAAAATGAATAGTAGGGCACGAAAAACTATTGCATGTAAGACTCAAATAATGAAATCAAGCCCACCTCAAACTAATGTTATTTTTCCCAACATGTAGGCTTGCTACCCGTGCTTAGCCGCACGGGGCACCTGCTAGTGATAATGTAATTTTTCCCCTTCTAGTTCTTTCGAGTCTTACAATTCCTCTGCTGTAATGAATTCGAGATGTTGATTTGATTACCAGTCAAGTAATCTAGAACCCTAGAAAATATATCTCTGTTGCTGATTCGTTGGTAGGATCATCCCCGCTAACAATTGGTATCGATTGCCTAACCACCTACCTTCCCCCGGATCCGTGCGGAACCCAATCAGATCCACCATGAGCACTACACGATTCAAGCGAAGACTTCGGCGCCATGGATCCCAATCTCCAACTCGTCCTCGGCGAGATCCGCCAAACCAAGTCCGACCTCAATCGCCGCCCGATGAGCACAATGAGAGTTGGAATCGGCGCTTCGTCGAGCTGGATCGTGCTCATGCTGAGCGCCGCCCCGGTCGACCGGGCGCCTACACGCCATGGAGTCTTCCTCGGCGGAGTTCATCTCGACATCGGCCACCGCATCTCCTACTTGGAAGGAATCCGCGTCGGCGACATCCAGGCCGAGCAGGACGCACGCTTCACCATGCTCGAGACGGCGGCTACAGATCTGGGCAACTGGCGCCCGGAAGTGGTCACCCTCGCCGACGAGCTCCGCTCGAGGTCTAGCACTTGTCTCGCGAGCATCCGCAACAAGCGCCGCCATCCTCGTCCCCCGACGTTCTCCACACCAACTCGGGCGGCGGGTCGTCCTCCGGTGAGCGGTACCGTCACAACGCCCATGGGGCCCGGCTCTGCACTCCATTACAGGGATGTTGGATCTGGGCCATCCCAGATCAATATCCGGTCACGGGTGCGTTTTTTGATCATGTAAGTTCTTCATCTTTACCACCGCGTCCAACACCACATCTTCCATTCCGGCCACCACCACCCCCACCGCCACCGCCCATCACGATTCCACCGCGTCCTCCATTCTCCAGATTCTACCCAAACCCACCTATCCAACTTTCTTTAGTCACGTGCACTGCTTGACATGATATTAGAGGTGTTTAGATCCACTCACCTAACAGTTCAGTATCTCAATCCAGCTAATAGTAACAGCTAATAGATTGAAAAAAGAATTTTTGTCCTTCTAACCATCTCTGTCTACATGCAAGCTAATAAAACATTAAAGAAAGAACACAATAAACAAAACCTCCAATGCATTGCATATTTTTGCTGCTGATCCAATAAACACCTAGCCCACACCAACTATTAGCTCCATGTGTATCCAAACAACCTGACCATGATCTAAACAGGGTAATAATTAAAAGCTTCATCTCAAACAAGTTTAAGTAGTGCCTCAGTTCACATGGAGTCACGCATGCCTTCATTAGGAAAAGCACCGTGACAAAGAGAACCCATCACTCAGCCATGAGTCATGTGTTGCATAATGAGACGCATTATCCCAATCTTCCACCCCATTCCCATTATCATCAGTAATGGCACTATGCAGTGTTTTTGTTTCACTGAACTAGATCAAGGGGAAGGTTCGAGGAGCATTGCAGCTAGGGATGATCCTACTTTTCCAGGATCTAATCTTGCTATGACAGGTTAAACAGTTCGCCATTGAGAAAGCAAAAAGACCCCTAGGCCTACTACACCAGTCTTCACTCGTCAATCTCATCATCCGTTACATATATCGGACAAGAACATAACAAACTGATGACATGCATACACTCCGGAGCTACACCATGGACATGCCAAAATCATCTTCACCAGGTTGTTAGGTTCTTCTCCATAGTTTCAGAACAGACAGGATTTCTTCATACGAAGGGTGGTGATCAACAAAATAAGGATCTCCTACATGTAGACCTGATTCATAATTAAAAAAGTCAGCAATCAGACTACTAGCTCACAATTTGATCAATACTAAGGCTATGCCGCAAACAGAGAAAATTAAGACAGTTATCCAAAGCAGCAATCCATAACAGCTCCAACAGAGTAATAGAAATTTAAGTCAACCTGCTCCTCCAGACATGTAAATTACTATCTCATCTACAGATACAAGTACTAGGCAACTAAATTACAAGCGACAGAACTCTACAGAGCTAAGACTAGAGTTAGAAGTTTCATGACAAAATGCAATGAGGTGTTTTATGAACTAAGACTTGTAATAATGTATATAGTCCAATTTGCTCTTTGCGGATATATTTTCCTTAACAAAAGGCATATGTCAGAAAGTCACATTGCCATTGCAATAATTTCCAAATGTCACCCTCCTTTCTTAGTGGGTGATAAAACAGCGTGATTTTGATTCCATGCTTCATTTTAGGCAGTATAAACATCCGACAAGTTCCTCTACAAAAAGATGAATCACACATTTTTCTAGCATTGCCGTGACAAACATTATCAAGTAATTTCTCATAACCAAGTGTGGTAGGACGCCGGGATTTGCTGCGTAGAAAGTATGGAGGGGAGACGGGAGTGCGTGGTCTGGGAAGGTTACGGCGACGGAGAGGCGCCGTGATGAATAGCGGCAACAGATAGATCGGGAACAGTAGCTATGCCAGGTGCCCTTAGGGAGATATAATCTCAATCCTGGGCTGATTCTATTCATTCATAGAGTTTGCTATATATAGGACTCACGTAGCTAATTGTCCCTGATTTCCAGGACTCTAACTATAGGACTCACGTAGCTAATTGTTCCTGATTTCCAGGACTCTAACACCGACTTGACTAACAAACCCAAATCTAATAACAAACCAAATCTCCTAGCTAATCTCTGCCAAACCGACTAGGCCAAGGATCTAGGATCTCATGCGCCTGTGACTGCTCCCAGGCCTGACTCGACACACATTGCTGACCATAACATCACTCCCCCCCTCAGGAGCCAGCTCGTCCTCGAGCTGGGGGAGGATCTGCTGCTGCTGGTGTTGAGTGCACGAAGTCATCAGTGTCCGGCGGCTCCTCAACAATGTAATCGGAGGCCTCCAAATAGAAGAGACGAGCACACTTGTGACCGCGGACATATTGTTCATCGCAGTTGTAACAGAGACCTTGCTTACGGCGCTCAGTCATCTCCGCCGGTGATAGCTTCTTGAATGGCAGCTCCGTTGCTCTTGCTGGCGTCGTCGTGACGGCCGACGCGGAAGAGAAAGCAGCCGAAGAAACCGGTGCATTGGGCGCTGGTGGTGCGGGTAAGGCCAACTGCTGAGGCCTGTTCCGGCGCTCATATGCGCGTGCCAGGCGCATGGACTGCTGCAGATCGCGCGGATCATGGAGTTCAACATCCACACGTATATTATCTGGGAGGCCGCCGGTGAACAGCCGCGCCTGTTGTAACGGATAGAGGTGGCCGGCGTGGGCGAGGCGCGCTTGGAAGGCCTCCATGTATGCCTCCAGCGTGGTGTATGGCAGCCTGGCCAAGTCCGCCAGATGGTTGGTAGACAAAGCCGGGCCGAAGCGCTGATGGCACAATTCCCGAAAGTGCTCCCAAGATGGCATACCGGCGCTGCGCTCCAGAACATAGAACCATTGCTGGGCTGTCCCGGTCATGTGGAAGGAGGCTAGCCAGACCTTGTCGGCTTCCCGGGTGCACTGGCCGCGGAAGAAAGTCTCGCAGCGGTTCAGCCACCCCAACGGATCTTCCCTGCCGTCATAGGTAGGGAAGGAGAGCTTATGAAAGCGTGGCACCCCCACGCCCGCCCCCTGTGGCTGCTCAGGAGCTCCGGACATGGCCTCCGCGCGTGGAGCCTGTGGCGCGCGTTGGCGGCTGGGAACGTAGCCGAGAACCTGCTCGATGGAGGGCACCTGTGATGGCGAGTGTGGAAACTGGATCTCTGTGATGGGCAGGCCCCGCCGGGGAGGCTCGGAGGAGACCGGCTGCGTGGACGTTGGCAGGGTTGCGCTGCCTGCAGCGGTCGGCGAGGGAACAGCCGGCGATGGTAAGATCTCCGAGATGACAACCCCGGACGGCTGTTGTGGTGGGATGCCGCCGTAGCCCGGCATACCGTAGGGCAGCTGGAGTTGGGATGCCGGTGGCAGAGGCAGCGGCGGCGCCGGGGCGCGACCTTCCACCGCAGTGAGCCTGGAAAGAACCTCCCCATCTGGATTTGCATGCCTTGCATGACTGTGACGAGGGCGCCGAGAGCGTCGTTGAGGGAGGGTGGGATGGGAGCGCTGGGCGCAGCAGCGACGGCGGCGGCGGCGGAGTTAAGCAGCGCGGCTGAGGATGCCGGCGAGATGGGTTGGGTGAGCGGTAGCGATGGTGACGACGTGACTGTGGCGAGGGGCAGCGATGGCATGGCAGCAGGTGGAGACGATGGAGCCGGCGGCTGGGATGACGTCGGTGGCAGCGAGGTGGAGGGTGGAGGGCCCGACATTGGCTCCGGTACCAGATTGGTAGGACGCCGGGATTTGCTGCGTAGAAAGTATGGAGGGAGACGGGAGTGCGTGGTCTGGGAAGGTTACGGCGACGGAGAGGCGCCGTGATGAATAGCGGCAACAGATAGATCGGGAACAGTAGCTATGCCAGGTGCCCTTAGGGAGATATAATCTCAATCCTGGGCTGATTCTATTCATTCATAGAGTTTGCTATATATAGGACTCACGTAGCTAATTGTCCCTGATTTCCAGGACTCTAACTATAGGACTCACGTAGCTAATTGTTCCTGATTTCCAGGACTCTAACACCGACTTGACTAACAAACCCAAATCTAATAACAAACCAAATCTCCTAGCTAATCTCTGCCAAACCGACTAGGCCAAGGATCTAGGATCTCATGCGCCTGTGACTGCTCCCAGGCCTGACTCGACACACATTGCTGACCATAACAAAGTGAGTAAGCAGATGATGAACCACATATGTACTCTATGCCTGTAATCAGAGCTAAATATGAAAACCAAAATACTCTGGCAAAACAGAAACACAAAAAGATAGAATAAAAAATAAGCCAATTTATAATGGAATAGTTAGATATCAGTCTACTAATCTGCGGCTCATAGTTTCATCAATGCTAAGCTTTGTGGGATCTACATGCTTTAGACATATATAGATTATTATGTGACCTCTACAGATACAAATACTAAGCAAGTAAATTATGCGCAACAGAATTCTCTAGAGCTAAGGCTGGAGTGAGAGGTTCCAGGATTAATTGTTTCTTGCTAGTTAACAAACATTTGGAGTGAGGTGTTCCATGAAGACAGACTAGCAATTGTGTACAGTCCTATTTGCGTTTTGTAGTCGAATTTTAGTACCTACTCCGTACTTCTTATAAGAATAAAGTTTATCTAACAATTGGCATATATTAGACACTACACATTGCCATTGCAATAATCTCTAAACTTAAGCCTTCTGGTGGAGTGTGATAAATTATTTTTTCTCATATTATTGTTTCTACTCTTGTTTTTAATCACTATTATACACAGCTGCAAGTTCCTGATCGCTATGAAGCAGTCTGGAAAGAGCTTGATCAAGTGGAGCAGCTGTGAAGAACAGAAATGATTTTGAATATGCTGGTGTTGCGCAACTCTTTGATATCGAGGTATTACCCCTGCCGATAACAATCTCACTGGCGCAGAACCGCGCATACAGGTCAATACCAAAGAGTACTACAACACCGACATGCTCAACTTTGAGATCATTTCTGTTCTTCCACAGCTATTCACTTGATCAAGCTCTTTCCAGAATGCTTCAGGAAGGCTGCAAGGACCATGTGTCAGTTCAATACAATTGAATAGTATTCGAAGGTGCACCTCGTAATATATAAATAAACAGATAGATAAGAGACAATCTAGTTACATAAGTGCGATACATCAGTCTCTTATCCGAATTGTTTTCATTTACGGGGCTCAAACTATTTAATTTTACAAGTTTAGAGCACAAAATATCAGTATCTAAGGGTTCATAAGCTCCACAAATGGGCAATTCTTTAATCACATATTATAGTCCAATGACAAAAACTACCATCAAACTACTATTGTGGTCTATAGCTAATATTTATCCAATAAATGATTAAAAGGCAACAGAGAAACAAAAACTGTTTTTTTTTTCTTTATAAATTGTAAGCAAAGCTCAAATTATAATTAGAATCAGTAGAATAAAAAGATAGGTGAAGATATGATGGATAGTTAGTCAGTAAGTTAAAAGAGGATTGGTCAACACAACTCTTTTGTGACAACAAGGCTTTATGATAAGCTGCTCATCTCTACTACTAATAATCCACCAGTTTGAACTTTTCTAAACTCACAGTCATTAGCTATGCTAAGTGCACCAAAACAAATACCCCAAACAACAAACAACTTTTTAAATGAATGGATGAGATTTACTCTAGCGTCTTGTTTCTCTTACTCACATCTAACGGACCGAAACGCCGGATCAGTCCTCGTCACTCGTTCGTTCCCACCCCGCGCGCCTCTTCCGCAATCCCCGCTCCAGCACCAAAGCGCGACTCCTCGATCTCTCCCCCAGTGGACACAATCCGCGACCACGACACCACGCGCGGCTCCTCCTCTCCCCAATCCTCTCCCAGTCTCCCCACGCCCGACCTCCAAACCTTAGCCCGTGGGCCGGCAGTGATGGCTGCGCTCGACCGGGGGCGGCGGGCGATGCCATCACGGCCCTGCAGGATGCGGCCTCCGACACTTGCGAGGCCGCGGCGGGGTGTCGCCCCGCCTAGAGAGGCGTGAAGCCACCAGGAACGCGTGCTGTGGCTGGTCGGCCCTCGCAAGGCTGGCCTGCTGCTGCTGCTCGCCGTCGCTGCGCCCGGCAGGGGTGGCGCCGCCCGTGTGCCGCAGTCGCTCGTGTCCGTGGCGTGCACCGTAATCCATTCTGCGCCGCCCGCGTGCTCAACGACATCAAGGGCGACCTCGCGTGGATCCTCGCGCCTTCGCTGTTCGTGCGGGGCGGGTGCGCGGACACGGGCAAGGACGAGCGCTGCGCGCCGTGGGCGACTACCGGCGATGGCGCGAACGCACGACGTCCCTATTTGTGTTGCCACCGTCGGCAACCACGGCAGCACACACCACCTCCTCCTCCAACATCGAAGTCAAAGTCGACATTGATAGCACACATGAGGTGTTTGAGGAAATGCATATGATGTAAACAGTGCGTCCTTTAGTCTCCATGATCTAGCTAAGTCGTGATTCAAAATACATGTCAATCGGAATGGCTCCATGGATGGGGCTACCTCGCCGTTTGAGGGTGAGTCATCCCGTGCGTGTTCCGCCAGTGCTGTACAGACGCAACACCGCCCAGTTGCTGCTTCCCGCAATGTTGGTCCACCCCTTGCTTGCACCGTGCAGCTGCTGTGTTGTCCTTTCTCCAGGCACCACTGACCCTCCTCCCAACATCTTCGTGCCTCAGTTGAGCAGGGGTGTGAAGCGACAAGCAGCTGCCTTTGGTGCAGGGTGCCAGCTCTTGGTCCACATGGCCTCACGCACGGACGTCATTCCAGCAGAACTCGTCACGGTGGCTACTACGTAATGGAAGTAACAGGTACGACATACTCCCCTTCCCTGTAAGCTAAGCTAAGTGATTGAATCTTTAAAAGCTACTTCATTTCAGGAACCTGAAGTGACAGTCATACAACAGTATGTGGATGCTAATAAAAATATCTGCTTGAATTTTAATTTTTAATGAATAGAGTTGCAGTGTGGTGTATATTTCCGTCATTTTTGCATTTATTTTGGGATGAGGTTTAAATATATAATATTGGGGACTTAATTAATTTTCTATGCCATGACTTGTAAGCATTTCGGTGTAACTAATATGCTTGGATTCCTTGTTCTATTATTATTCTTCCAACTCTTATAGGATTGTATTGTGTACTTCAGATAGCATATATGTCTGGTGAAGTAGAGACTGCAATAGGTAGGGGAATAAAGAACAATATATATTTTCACCTACGCAAGTTGAGTTGGGGGGAAAATATGCAACTGGTTACAAGCAATCTGCTGATCAAGCAGCACCTTCTATTGTAAAAACAAACACTGCATCCAATGCAAGATCGTCCTTCTTTCATGAAAGGTATCAAAAGGAATCCTTTTCCATTTATTGATATAGTTTTCTGGAATGGTGGATATGGCTAAGCAAAGCATGTTGTCCTGGCAAATGGGATGGCTCGTTGCGGCACAAGCCTCCAGGTGAATATTGTATTTTAAATATGTATTCGAAATTAACTTACTCTCTGAATTTTTTTTTTTTCATCTACACTATATAGTCTGCAAAGGATTCTTAAGTTAACTTTGGACTTAATGGACTCGTTCCTTTATAAATTTGCTTGTTACTGCAGTGGTTCTTCAGTCAGTGCAGTTATAGTGTTCAGATGCAACAATGGAATGGTTGAGAAAGGATGTAGCTATGGCAGAATGGAGGGAGGAGGTATCTGGTGAGATTAGTGTTACTTGTGTTGATCTGAATGAATCAGATCGGTAGACCAGTACCTTTTGCTATGATCCTGCTTGTTACTATCTGGCGTGTGTATACGGTACTTTTAGCTTTGGTCTTGCAAGTAATTAGTTCATTTTTCATGTCTGGCTGGAAACTTTCCACTCGTCAGATTTCAAAAAAAATGATATTGTGTCCAATTGTATGTTGCTTAGCAAGAATCATCATAGTTTGTCTTTGTGCTAAATGGTTAGTGACCGTACTGCATGCAAATCCTGGATGACAATACAAAAAAAAAAAACATCGAGAAAAAAAAAAACAATACAAAAAACACCAGTCTAATCACATACTCATGAATGCTTGAACTAACCTGTTACATAAAACCTCTGTTCTGAAACTCTTAATGTGATAGCAGATTTAGAACACCTCATTGGTCTGAAATCCAATAACATAAAGGTTTTTTTTTTTCTAAACTGTTTCAATGTTTGAAATCTAATATTGTAGGCTGTAGCTTTGAAAGTCCAACATGACAACATATAAGTAGCTGTGAATTATTTGGATTTAAGATTGGATATAAGAGCCAGAGGACATTGGCCTAACCTGATTTGCTCTCGGTCTATTATATATATGTCCCAATCCCTGTTCCGCTAGGCACTCGCCTAGGCGGATTTAGTCGCGCCTAGGCGCTAGTCGCGGGGCACCGTGGAGCCTAGGGGGTGATCGGTGATCTAGTCGGGCTGGGCGCCAGAGGGCGGCGTCGGGCGGCGTTTCCTCCCGAGTCGGGCGCTGGGCACGCGTAGGCGGCCGACGGAGCGTGGCGTTTTTTTCGGCGGGCCGGAGGCGCGCGTGGGATTGGGGCCGCGGGGGATAAGACCGCCCCCGTCGTTTCCGGCTCGCAGACCCGCTCCCCCGAGTCGAATTCCATCCCTCGTCCCGGCAGCGCTGCTCCTCCCCGCCGGCCTGCTCCTCCCTCGCCGGCCTGCTGCTCCCTCCTCCCCGCCCGGCCTGCTGCTCCTCCTCCCCACCGGCCTGCTCGTCCTCCTCCCGCCCGGCCTGCTCGTCCTCCTCCCCGCCGGTCCCCTGCTCTGCTCGGCTGCTTCAAGGTGAGCCTCCCTGTTCTGCTCGTCCTCCCTTCCCCTCCTGGCCTCCCCTGCTCTACTCTACTTTTAGTGGCTTGATGAATGATGACTGAACTTGCTATGACTGAATCTGCTATGAGGCTAGGACTGAATCTGCTATGTAAAATGTAAATGCTTTGAATCTGCTATGAGTTATGAGTCTTATGACTGAAGCTTTGAATCTGCTATGAGTCTTATGACTGAATCTGCTATGAATGTGAATGTATAGGATGTATAGGACCTGCAGTACTGCATTTTCTGTCTGTACTGATTAGGACCTGCAGTTGAATGTGAATGTATAGGATGTATAGGACCTGCAGTACTGCATTTTCTCTCTGTACTGATTAGGACCTGCAGCTATCACCAAATTTGTGATTGCTTGAAGTTGAATGTATAGGATGTCAATATCAGAACCTGCAGCTGGAACTGAAACATATATTCAGCTATATATATTCGGCTATATATACTAATATATATATATGTATTATGCTAAATTGGCAAAATGCCAAAACGCCTAGCGCCGCCTAGTCACGGGTACTCCCGACTAGTTGCTAGGCAGTGGGTCGCCGAGGAAAATCCGCCTAGCGCCCTAGCGAAAACAGGGGTCCCTATATATCGGGAGTGAGTTTATTAAGCTAATTTTCTACCTCAGGGTAGAGGAGGAAAGAACATATGCGAACACGGACTCGGCAGCATCTACCGGACTCCTCCGCGACGCACATCCACCTATAGTTTTTTTTTTTTTTATGTGTCAAGATTAGCTTAGGTTTGCCTGGAGTGGCAAATATCAATATCTGGTGTTGCATATTAGATTTAGAGTAATTGAACCAAGGGATTCAGAGTTTTTTTTCTATTTGCTGATCCTGAGCAATCCATGGGTAAAAGTAGCAAAAAAATCACTTGACACAACAATGGTTCTTGCCATTTGGTCCTTATGGCAATACTGTAACTGTGAATGAAATTATTGTTTCTGCTTGCATTAAGCATGAAACATGATATTAGGATTCAAGATATGTTAAGTGTCAGATCACACATCCATTTATGTGGACAAATACATGCTATATCGGATCTTAGTTGTATCAATGTTTATTTTTGTGCTGTTTTATAAAGTGGCATGCTTCTTTTTCTAACATGTTAGTATGGTTTGTTCCCGTAGCGTTAGCACGGGCAATATACTAGTATATTTAACAACTCTCCTTTTACCCAACCTAGTCAAGTTATAAGCAAAAACTCAAATTAAAATCAGAATCAGCAGAAATAAAGATAGATAAAGACATGATGGATAGTCAATCAGCAAGTAAAAGGAGGATTGGCCAAAACAACTCTATGTTTGTGACGAGAGGCTTTGAGATAAACTAGTCATATATTAACGAGTCCCTTTTTTACCCAAATCTAGTCAAGTGAACAATGAAACTCAAGTAGTCAAAGATTCTCAGTTATGGCATAAGTAAACCTAATAGGATTCAACCACATCACTAAATAAACTGGAATTCATCACTTACGTCTTCAGTGAGAATAAAGAAAAAAAACTTCCTTTTACAACGATACTGTCACATTTCCAAACAAGCTGGTGTAAAGTAATTTCAATAACTGAAAGATGGATCACAATTCACACATCTAATAATTTCCGGTAGGCGATCAATAAACCACATATGTACTCTGCCAATAATCAGAGCTAAATATAAAAACCAGAATACTGTAGAAAAACAGAAACACACACCAAAAATGAATAACATAAGATGCAAGATCATAAATAACTTACTTGTTCATGACCTGATCACAGCAATGAGACATCCAGGTCTGGGAACAGGGCAAGCGCTATTTCCTTCTTTGCATCCTGCACCACATCCACCGCCTCCGCCTCTGCAGCGTGTTTCACGCGGGCAACCTCGACCTCATGCTCCTCCCTGAGCCACGTGACAGCAGCATCATGCGCCTGGTTGAGCTTGGCAACCTCAGTAGCGTGCTTCTCCTCGAGCGTAGCAATCTGGGCCATGCACTCTGCCTTCACCTTCTCGGTGTGTGCAGTGCATGCCTTGTGATGCTCCTCCTGGAGCTTGGCGACCTGGGAGGCGTGCTTCTGATTGAGATTGGCGATCTCGGAGGCGTAATTCTCCTTGAGCTGTGCATTCTCAGCTCTGGCTGCAACCAGGCAGTCCATGAACTTGGCAACCGCGGCGTTGGCCTGTTGTTCTCGATGCGCGGCCTGTTGCAGCTGACCCTGAAGGTGGGCGATCTCCTGGGCTGCCTTGGCCTCTATCGCCTGCTGCTCATCTTGCAATCGGGCCCTTTCAGTATCAATTGCCATCATAGCATCGTACATATAGAGCGCGTCACTTGAACAAATCCCTGATGGCATGGAGATTTCACTGCTGCCACAGGCTCCATCAAACCATGTCTCACTCTCACATGGTGTCATTTCCATTCCCTGTGGCGGTGGCACAGCAAAAATGGCAAGGCTTTGAGGCATTGGAGGAGTCACGGTCAGGGACGCTGGACCCAGACCCCGACACCTGCGCTTCCCCGCGTCCGCCACGTCAAGTCGTCACCCTCGCTGGCAGGGTCGGCGGCGCTGGCTGCTCTGGCTCCAGCTTCCAACGTCGAGTGCAGCTGGTGCTGCGAGGTGAGAGCCAGAGCTTGGGCACTAACCGCTGCGCATTCCGGTTTCGCCATGGGCATGGGCGTGAGAGCACCGACCGGCGGGCTGTGGAGGCTCAAGAAGTCCTTGAAATCAATGCATGGCATTTGCTTCAGCTTCTCTATCGCCGCATCCGTGAGCTGCACTATGCGGGCATCCTCCTTCCTGGGCTTGCCCCACGCCACCTGGCACTTCCATGGCATCCTCTCCGGTGACTGAAGGAAGAAGAACTTTGCTTTCCAGCCTTGCCTGGTTTGCAGAGTGCCGGAGAAGAGGCGGGGACGGCCGCCGCAGGGTGCGAAATGGTGCCACCCCAATGGCATGCAGGTGGCATGTCCTTGCGCTTGTGCGCGCACACTGAGAAGAAGTATCGGAAGACGGACACCAGCGGCTCCACGCCGGCATCCTTGCAGCGCGCCACGAAGGCAGCCATGTACTTCCACGCATTTGGCACCAACTGGCTCGGCGCCAGGCCGTAGTGACGGAGAAGCTTTATGTAGAAATCATGGAGTGGGAACCGCAGACCGGCCTCCAGCGCGTCGGAGTAGATGCACAGGGCATTCGAGCCCTGAGGCGGCGTCTCACACGCAGCGCACCCCAAGATGCTGGCGCTCACCGGCTTGAACTCCCTGGGCACCCCGTGCTTGTCGCACAGGGCAACCAACGATTCTTGCTTCTTCAGCTTGGACTCGATCTCCGCCGCCGCCGGCCAAGAAAAAGTCACCGCCGCCGCCGCTGAAGAAGAGCTGTGAGGTTGCATCGTCGCTGATCGCTGCCAAGCCGAGGTCGACGACCTCGCAGGAGCTGGAGGAAGGGGCCGACATTGTTGGCGACGAGTACGAGGTGAGCGCCGGCGCAACGAAATCTTGCTGCGGGTTCGAAGCTTCTCACCGGCGGCTTCGTGCGTGCAGCGGGGAGTTCGCTTAGCGCGTGTGGGAGAGCAACGGCGGGGTGCTGTGCAGCGGGGCTGAGGAGGACGCCATGGACTGGATGCTGCGGCGGGAGGGGGAAATGGGGAACAGAACGGCGACCACGGGAAGTAGGGAAGGGAAGGGACGAAGTGGGGAGCAGATCCAATGGATGCCTGTGGCGTTTGGGTTTGGCTTCAATGAACAGATTACTGTAAATACAATTTTCAAAATAAAATAAAGAGGAGATAGTATGCAACATGTGAAATGTCTTTACTTAAACTTTGATTACAACTTCTGCCACCGCCCACAGAATGGGATGTTTCAATCAGTCATATATTTTTTTTTTCTATTTCTGCGATTAATATTTGAATATTGTTATAATTTTATAGTGTGGCAAAAAAAAAAAATAGTTTTTATGACAATAATACTCTACTTAAAAATAATAGGCCACCAATTAGGCAATTAAAATTACGGAGAAAAGGAATAGTGAATATATGTCATGTACAAAACACACAAGAAACTGGTCCCACATCGATACTCAAAACATTACACCACAAGATGACCTCATTTTTTGACACGGTCGAGAATGGTGACCTCGCACTCGACTCCACCGGGCGGGGTACCCTCACCTCGACGCCGCAGTGTGGGGCATCCTCGTCACCTCCACGGTCTCCATCTTCATAGTTGTTCCCTTCGCCATGTCTACTCATCATTATTAAAGTGGTGCCCCAATATCATCCATGGGTGGTAGGTTCGGCTTGGAGCTTGGATCCGCCAGCGCCATAGGTGAACAGGCTCAAGCGGGGCGAATAGCACTATACTCTATACCGGGTCTTACAGCAAGTGAATCTCTATGACGGGCTTGGCATTGTAACATGGTGGACTTAGGATTCAACAAGGAGGGTATTTTTTGGTGGACATTATAGTCTGCCTACCTTCGTTTTTTTTATTAGAGCATGTTTAATAATTCAGGCGGCTGCTGGCTGAATCCAATCGCCATGTCACTTGCAGTTAACAATATAGCCCGTACATATAGTAGGTTGGCTAGGAGACCGGTTGAAACAAAAATACAGGCATTTACTGGATTGGATAGAAGAAAGAAAGTGCGACTTTTTTTCTTGTAACATGTGCTATAGTCGGCGAAATACTTACCGCTCGCTCTCATGTCTCTCTCCTAACGTGGCTGATTATGTACAACGTGGTGGCCTTGCAGCCGGCTAAAAATCACTCATAATACTTGCTCTTTGTAGATATACTATTTTCTAGAGGTGGACTTTGTCACCACCTCTGTTAAAAACCTTTTGTTAGCCATTTAAAGTTGTGTTTCACATTAGTGTCAAACAATCCCGGTAATGCTACACCTCATTAGATCATAAATTGATGAAACCTCAGCGAACATGTACGCACCGGGCTGTCTGAGCGGTGAGTGAAAGTGCACACACACACCAGACAATCTACATATAGGACCTTCGGATCGATGCTGAACGTTCAAGCTATCGTCTCGTTTGTCACAAAGACGTGTGTGGACACCTCTTGGGATTTGTAATGATTGTTTAATCATGAATATTAAAAGTTTTTATAGTAGATAAAAGTGTTGCTTGTAAACATATAAATTGGTAAACATTTATTTTTTTTTATTGAAATTAAAATGATTAATGTGAAACTTGAATGCAATTTCTACGACATTAAAGTGTTGCTTGTATTTAGACGTCTCGATAGGGTAGCAGTATACTAGTATGATTTCGGGAAGCGTGTCTGTGTGGGAAATACGGTTTAGAAATATTTAGGGCGTCTCCAATGGTTACCAAATCGCTAGCTAGAAATAATTCTATTGGCTATCAATGTCACTTTACAAATCGCTAGCTAGATGAGGCATCTAAATAAGAAAAAAATAAACACTATAGTTGAGAGTTATGTGAGAGAGATGTTTTTAGGAGAGCGGGCTAGATTAGATATTTATTAGTCGCTAGCTATTTGAGAGTCGCTAGCTATTTGGTCTCTCTCCTCGATAGCCAATCAACATGTTACTTTTATATTATTTTTATACCTCATCTAGCTAGCTATTTGTAAAGTGCCATTGATAGCCAATAGAATTCCTCCTAGCTAGCTATTTAGTCACCATTGGAGCCGCCCTTAGGGGCAGAAGAGGGAGTATGGTTGTAACTAAGTATGCGTCTACTCCTACGCCTACGCTAGCTAGTAGGAGTAGGGCCGTAGGCTGTAGCTGGTGGTTGGATTTATAGCTCCATCCTGCGTAGGAGAAGAGAGGATGGATGCTGCTTCGAACAACCGTGAGAGGTGGACAGAGGTGAATCGCCGTGAGAGGTGGACAGAGGTGAGGGGTGTGTTTAGTTGGTGAAATATTTTGGGTTGTGCTACTGTAGCACTTTTCGTTTGTATTTGATAATTATTATCCTATCGTGGACTAACTAGGCTTAAAAGATTCATCTCTTACTTTTCAGTCAAACTGTGTAATTTGTTTTTTATTTACCTATACTAGTGGAAATGCACGTGCGACACGCACGTGTCTAAATAAGGTTTTTCTTTCGTGACTCTTTTCCATTTCTTTTTTTTTTTTATATATAAAATAAATGAAATGTTAAGATTAGTCAATCACCTTAATCAAGTCTATATATCAGCGGCAGCCTGCTATCATAGATCTTCAAAATGAGAGTGTAAGGCATATAGAGAGAGCTTTCCACCAAAATTTTTAAAGCATGATGATTCACTATGAAACATTTGGCTAGACTACTATGAAGTATATAGATGAGAGATGTCAATCACCTGGGAAATAAACTCAGTGATCAAAAGAATTTGAATTCTCATCTTCCACGCAGTCAAGTTTCTTGCTTCTTTAAACGAAGTAGTAGCTTAGAATTGTCATCTAATATATAATCACACAAACACAGCATTGATGGAAAATGAGGAATTTGACAGTGTCCACTTACGGTACGTCTCTGATCCAAAATTCAAGTACCACCAAACACATTTACCTTCTTGAGCACGATGCACTTTATACAAATCCTATTAGTACAAGAGATATGACCTTCTACATTGATTTTCTCATGAGGACGGCTAAATTTGTTACTAAGTCAGTCTGTTTTACTATGTTTTCTGGTGGTACTATGACGTCATGAAAAAATATTTGGCCATCATTAAGAGCTAGTAGAAATCATCGTAAAATAAATGATTTCTATACTGTGACTAACTACAAATTGTCATAGTATTCTAATTGGCCATTGTCACAAATCTATGACAACATCAGTTCATTGTAAATATCTCATGATTTAAAAGTTTAACAAGTTACGCATAAGCCCTACATATGTCATAAGTTTCTTCATTTTCCATTTAATAGCTCACAACATATATACATAATACCAGTTATAGCTAGCTTTCAAAAAATGTAAAAAGAAATAGTTAATTTCTAAAATGTAAAGTTATACAAATTCATTCAAAACAAGAATGCAAGAATTCAAGCCATATGTAATCAAGAGATATATAACAATGTTCCTTCAGCTCATTAGCAATTTCCCATGGAATACTTGCCCTGTTCAATGAAATAGCTTCAGAAATATACTCCTATCACCTACATACGTATGATAAGGATATTTTAGAGAGACAAGCTACCTCAGAAAAAAAAAAAATGTGAAATCTAACCCGGAAACATAAAGATGTACTATATATTTATATGACCAATATTATAGGCTTTCCATAGGATTGATGACTGATGTCATGCAATGATTTGAGACTGGCATTAGAGTGTTTTGTAAATTTGTGTACCAGTATCAGATTTTATAATTATCACATTACCTGCTGATCAAGATTTTGAACGGGGTAGTTCATATAACAATAATTTAACTTGAAATACCCAGGTGAAAAAAAGGCAGTTTTAAGGCGATTTTCTTTCACAGAAATACTATAATGCTTCTAGTAGAGTTTTCCTTTCATTATTGACTATACTACAGTGCCGGGACCATGACCAAAAGAAGCGAAATCCATATCGTGGTTCATACTATACAATTTAGACAAAGTAAATACGGAAAGTTTATGATGACCTCGGTTGAATTGATGTTCATATTTGATATAAATATAAATAAATAAATAATAAAAAGAATAGAACTTGCATGAGGTGGAATCGATGGAGTGAAATCGATCAAATATATAAGCAAGAACAGAGCAGTGGCTACAAAGGACGTACTCTTTGGCTTTGCGGGCATGCATGGCACTCGCTAGCTTGTGTATGTGCGCGAATCGCTGGCGACCTTACAGCTCCACGGCTCCACTTGGTGCTGCCTCTGCGATAGCATGCAGAGTATTAATCAAGTCTCGGCGATGGTCGATGATGCCCGTGAATTATGGTTTGTCACGTTCCAGAGAAAGAGAGAGCATCGACCATCATCCTGAACTTCATGAGATCGCGGGCCTTGTTAGACTGCGAGGAAGGCGCTGCGGATGTTCTTCTCGTCTCGGCGTGCTGGACCTTCTTGCGACGGACGAACGACGAAGGCGGCGGCGGGATCGGCACCGTCCTTGCAGAGCACGTTGACGATCTGTTCGAGCAACTCCAACAGTACCCTATATGACCTCCCAATCTTAGAGTTTTGGGAAAATGAGAAAAATACGGCTCCAACAGTACCCTATATGACCTCCCGATTCTTGGGCACGCGAAAAAAATCCTCCCATCACGCGTATATTTCCGCACACGAGCCGGGCGCGTATCCTTCCTCTCACGCGCGAAACGGAGGTCCCCGACGGCGGTGAAATTTCCGCGCGGGGGAAATCCGCGCCGCCCTGTCCCTGTGCGAGATCGAGTCGACAGTTGCCGGACGCAACGACCTAGCTAGCTCGTTCGATCGATCGATCGCGTCGGTTAAGTCCACACCGACCGGCCGGCGGAGCGCGAGGCATGGCGGCCTCTGCGAAACTGCCCGTCCCGATGGGCATCGGCGGACGGACAACCACGACGTTCCACCGGGTGGCAAGAACACGGGCAGGTGGGAGTTCGTGCAGTTCTTCTTTGTCCTGGCCGTCGTCCTCTGCGTGCTCCTCTACGCGCCGCGCGTCCTCGTGCTCAGCCCGTACGGGTACAGCATAGACGTCGGGCTCTTCGCCGTGCACACCACGGCAGCCACCGCTCCTGCTCACGCGCACCCGGCGGCGCCGGTGGTGGACGCGCAGGCGGCGCAGCAGCATATATGCGACGGCAGTCCCTCTGCAGCAGCAAGACGACCCATCTTTCTGCAGCAGCAACACGACGACGACGAAGCGCGGGAGCCGTTCCAAGGATTGGATGCCCTGCTCATTGATGATTGTCGCTTGGATGCTTTAACTCGTTTGCTTTGATGGTCACACCAGTCGATCCGTCTGCTGGCTAATTTCTCCAATTAAATAATCCGACATCCATCGATTTAGTGCTTGGCCTCCGTTGGTCGACCGAGGAACAACCGCGGCGTGCCGGCCCTAGCTGCTCTGTCGAGAAGAAAACCGCGCGAGGAGAGGATCAGCGAGACTAAACTAACAACCAGACCAACTAATTGTTTTAGGTGGGCCCAGATTTGATTATTAGGAGATAATTATTGGGTACTGTTGGAGATTGATAAGTTTTTCCGTTCCAATTTTTTTTGGAGGTCCTAAACACATGGATATTGGGAGGAAAATATAGGGTACTCTTGGAGATGCTCTTCCCACACCTTGTTCAACACTGCCCAGCGGTGGAGGCCCGCTTTGCCGCTAGCCGCTGTTGTCGCCGGGATCTCGAACGTGCGCAGGGGCCATCGGCGGCGGGCTGCACGTGGCCAGATGAGTCGTGGCGGCTCCGCCGGCGTGTCCTCTCACGTGGTGGCGTCGCGGACGCTGCCGGGCTCTGCTTGGACGGCGGCGACGCTGGCCGCTGTGGCTTATTGGCTGTAGGAGTCGAGGCCGCGGCGCCCTCTTCTTGGTCGGCAGTTTGATCTCGATCGACGCCGACGCCGCCGCGCTGCCCGGGCTTTGTTTCGGACAGTGCAAGGCGGCGGCGTAGAGTGCGGCCGAGTGCGCTGTGAGAAACTGCCCCATGGCGGCTATACCGCCGGGCGCAGGGCGAGGGCCGATGGCGGGCGTAGCGATTGGTAGGGGCGACGGGCGATGGGTCACCGGGCTGTCTTTGGGACGACGACGCCGCGGTTGTTTCTTGGCTGGCGTCAGAGGCCACGGCTCCTGCCCTTGGTGCTCTTCACGGTCAAGTTTGCTCTTGGTGCTCTTCACGGTCAAGTCCTCGCCCTGCGTGTGGAGCGGAAGGGTGATGGCGGCGGAGGCACGATGAACGGCGAGCGTCCATCGGCAAGAGCGATTGGAACGGTTTGGCGGGGCGGAGGCGCCTGCGAGGGTTTGCGAGCGGCGTGGCGGAGGGCACCGCGCGGGGAAGGATCTTCGCGACGATCGGGGGAGCGTAGCGCCCGTTCGAGGCGCTATTCCGTCGCGGTTCACGCCGTACATTGTGAATTGAAGCGAAACACCCCAGTAACCTAAGGTCGGTCCATATCTCCGAGAACCATTGGATGAGAAATTCAGGCAGATCGGATGGATGAGATCACAACACGTGGCCTCCAATTCCTTCGCTCTTTTATAGTATAGATTTAATGCCTCATACATACGAAAAGAGATTTGATGTGACGGATCTTTGTAACACTTTTTGGGTTCAATTTTCAGAAACTAAACATGCCCGCGGCTGGCTGGCCGGCGACTCCATGGGTGTGTTTAACACCCAAAATTTGGTGCAAAATTTTGGGCGCATATCACATCGCACACTTTGTAGCACGTTTCGTTTGTTAGTGGTAAATATTATCCTACCATGGCGTAACTAGGCTCAAAAGAATCGATCTCGTAATGTACATCTAAACTGTGTAATTAGTTTATTTTTTTTATCTACATTTCGTACTTTCGATACATGTACCGGTATTTTGATGTGACGGGGAATCTTATTTTTGCATAGTGGAATTTGGAGAGAAAGTTGGGGCGAAACACACCCCATGGATGCATGCTAGCGACCTGCACGCCTACGACTCCATGGCCTCGTTTAGATGGCTAAATTTTAGCCCAAAAGTTGCAACTTTTTCAACTATCTCTCCATCACATCACATTAAATACATCAAAAAGATATATGTTCGAGCAGTAAATGTAGGTAAAAAAATAACAAATTACACATTCTGTTGTACATCACGAGGCGAATGTTTTGAGCCTAGTTATCCCACGGTTAGATAATATTTACCACAAACAAACGAACGCGAGTCTTTACGGGAGTTTCAACAGTTACTTTTGCTAAAATTTAGCCATCTAAACGTGGCCCATGTCCATGGATCCCAGCCATCACGGCGGGTCCCCTCCCCACGCCTACCTGCCCGATGCAGGAGTCGCCGGCTGATTTCCAGCACCCCATCAGTCATCTGTCATGACCAGAGCGGGCGTGCCGGCGTGTTCATCCATGCTGCCCTGTCCGGCTGCAGGACTACGGAGGAGCAGAGGAGAGAAGTCAGCTCCAGCTTGCTTCCATGCGAAGGAACCTGTGACCATGATGGGATCAGTTCAAAGTGGGTTGATCCTGATTTATTTATTTTTTTTGCAAATGTTTTTATCTTTTTTGTCGAGCATGATGGTGAAGTAGTAGTGATTTCTTGGTCACTATACTAAGGCTTCGTTTAGATTGCTAAAAATTGAAACCGCATGTCACATCGGACACTGTAGCACGTTTCGTTTGTTAGTGGTAAATATTATCGTATCATGAAGTAACTAGGCTCAAAAGAATCGTCTCGGAATGTACATCTAAACTGTGTAATTAGTTATTTTTTTACCTACATTTAATACTCCAAACATATGTCTTTTGTTGTATTTAATGTGATGTGATGGAGAGAAAGTGGGGAAAAGGTTAGAAATTTTAACCATCTAAACAAGGCCTAAAATTTTAACTTTAGCCAACTATTGTCACAGATTACCAAATGATTTAGGCCTGTTTGGGACCGCGTTTCAACTCGCTTTATAAGCTGAGCAGCTTATCGATATTCCCTTTGTCTCTTCGAGAGTGTCACCCTACTTTCCGTGCCATCTTGTTGGATCACTCATCTTATTCAATTTTTTTTTAATAAATATTATTTATTTTGCTATGACTTATTTTATCATTAGATATACTTTAATAATTATTTATTTAATTTATTGTTTGCAAAAAAAAATGTTTAAAATAAAACAAATGGTCAAACTTGATAACCAAAAGTCAAAAACGGCGTTTTCAAAGAAACGGAGGGAGTACGCCGCGATCCGGAGAATCTGTTGTCCCAATAAGCAAAGTGTTGGGGTGTTTTGATTATTTGGATATATTATTATCTGTTCTGGGCGCACAATGTCCGATATACCCCTAGGTTTGGTGGCAAAACATTTATGCAACAGGAACCCGCATGTATCGTAAATCAACCAAGCCTAGATTTGACAAAGTTTATCTCTAGCACTTTTGCATCGGGAACCAAGAAAGAGCTTCTAACACAATTTTTGCTCCTATCTTCTCTTCCTCACCGAGACGGCGCAGAAGACGTTGGGGACGAGACACTGCTAATCCGGCCGAGTGCGGGGATTTGAACCGGCTGTCCATGGTGATCACGTCGGGCATGTCCCTCAGAGTCGAAGGAGTCCCGGGGACAGAGAAGCGGTGGCAGGCCTGGGTGCGCCGAGAGGAGGCACAAGATCTAGCTGTCGGCGATGCGGCTGCTGCCTTTACAGCCACGGGCCTCGAGGCCGAGGTGGGAGGGGGGAGGCGCCATAGGAGGATGCCACCGGGATGACAACACCTGCGTGCGGGCGCCGTCTTTGGTGCGAAGGAACGAGGACGATGTCGCCGGGGACGCCGCCGAGGAGGGCGTGCAGCGAGGACGGGAGGAGAGCGCTGGCGGGCGGGCAAGCACCGTGCGGGAAGCCGCTCGCGCTTTGAGAAAAGCGAGTCGGGAGTCGCTTTTCGATAAGTAGTGTTGGAGTCGATTTTGCTGCGTTTGCATTCTCAAACTACGATTGGAAAACGTGGCTCATTTAGCTCGCGGCGGCTCACGAGCTGGCTCGAGTTGGCTCGTTATCGCTAACGAGCTAAAATCTTGCTCGGCTTGGCTCGTTATCGTAACGAGCCGAGTCGAGCCAAGCCGAGCTTGCGACGAGCCGAGCGAGCTAACGAGCTTCGAGTTTTCCGTCCAGCTTTTATGTGTGTGTGTCATAATCTTTTTTTTGAAGAAATACTGTGTCATAATCTGAGCCTGAGCCAACGGTGCCAGGCCCTTGTGGTCGCTCTGTATCTTTGTCAAAAAAAAAAAAAAACTTTGAAGTCATCGTCTCCATCAAGGTATCAACTGATTGCCAATGAGCTTCCACCGTCCCTGCTTCGCCTAAATTAATCACCGCCTCTACCATGACAGGTAGTGCTCCCTGCCTCAGTGAACATGACCGACGCGCGTTAAAGTTTTATATACACTTGTTATTCCCATTCATGATAGAAAATGGCCAATAGTAAAACACACACGCAATTGTTATCCCTAATTGTGCATGGAATGACCAACGGCCCAAAAATGCTAGTAGGTTAGTACTAGGAAGACATCCCATGTAAATTTCTAGTTGATAGATATTCCATCAACTACTCCGTAATACATTAACAATGGATTAATGGTACATACTCCATTCATTTCAAATTATATTTCATTTGACTTTTTAACCTCAAGTTTGACCACTCGTCTTATTCATTTTTTGTTGCAAACATTGTTAAATTTAAGTCATTTTTAAAAAACTTTTTTTATTAATAAAGCATGCCACGACAAAATAAATGATGTTTTGCATAAATTTTTAAACAAGATGAGTATTCAAACTTGGGGCTGAAGCATCAAAGCGAATTATAATTTGGAACATATTTAGTAGATACGTAATCCCCTAGTTGGAAATTATAGGGCCCCTTTAATGTTAGGAAAAATAAAAGGAAAAACATATGATGATGCTCCTTTTTAAGGATTATTGTGTTAGCATCGCTTGCATAAAGTTAATGAGGAAATTTCCCTTTAATGGTAGGAAAAATAATAAAGAAAGAACATAAGAAATTTCCCTTTGTGTTCTATTTCACATAAAAATAATGAGGAAATAACATATATTGTTTCTACTTTCATATGTTTGTTTCTAAACATCTATTTCTATAGAATTGCTTTGGGGGTAGATTTGTTGTCAAACATCCTTTAATATTTTTATGTTTCTATTGGCTTTTAGATACCATAGCTTATAATAATATACATTTTAGAAGTATAGTGTATAGAAATGAGAAGTTAAAAGTGACCATTGTGACCCTAACTATCTTTTTCTAGGAAAACCTTAACTATTATACCGTAACCCTTGAGTTACAAAAAGTGATAAGCTTTGCACACAAAGTGCAACAATGATGAACTTCATATCTAAATTGTAAAGCTCAATAAGACTATTTGATAAGTTTTTATTTGAAACTATTAAAGTGACATTTTTAAGTTCACGGTTGTAATACAAACTTTAGAGTTTCGAAGCGACCTGGGATGTTGATATTTTATAAATTTTGAATTTTAGTACCTCATAATTTAAAAGCGGTTATTTTTCACGCTAATAGTTTTTAGTTCACGGGCTAAAAAAATATAAGGTAGTAAGTGTAATAACTTAGATTGAATACTCCACTAACAGAAAAATAGGTATGGCCCCGTTTGGTTCAGATTTTAGATTTTGAAAATCTAGATTCTGGATGGATTTTGAAAATCCAGATTCTAAAAGTCTAATTTTTATGTTTGGATCCTGGACTGTGGACATCCTGACATTCAAAATCTGTTGGAAGCAGCTCACGTTTGAAAGATATATGGATTTTTCTCTCTAGGATTCTCAAATCAAGGTGCTCCAAAGCGGGCCTAAGATTATCAAACGATCCGATATAGTAGGAGTAGAGCGCTACATCTACTTGCCAGCCATTGACACAAGTTCAAGGATGCCACATCTACATGGCACAGTTGACTGAGAGAGACATGGGCTTCGCCATGCCCATGTCTTGTCAACCTTTGCAGTTTGCACTGTTAACTTTTGACTGGTGGACTACTACTGCAAAGGTAGCCTATCGCCATGCCTTACGCCAACCAATGCCCGCCGTCCCAAATTCCAAGGCCCTGGTTCCATACTGTTCATCTTCTCCACCCACCCAGCCAGCCAGTGCGCTCCAGCCGGCGCCAATGGCAGCAGCCTCCCCCCCGTTGTGGAGCTCTGCACGTGGGCGGACGCAAGACTCGACGCCGCCACCTCGGCCAAGTTCTTCCGCGACGATGACGACGGAGCCATCATCATCAGCTTCTCTTGGCCCGAGGCGGGGAGGACGCCGTCGAGGCTCTTCGACCAGAGCGCGCTCCAAGAACTCTGCGGAAAGTACAAGGTCCCTCCGAGTACACTCCTATGAGCCTCGACCGCCGCTGGGTGGCCTGCCAGACGCCGCCGGAGGGCACCATTTTCGTCTACGCCGACGCGCTGGCGGCCGGCATGACGATGCCGCTACACGACTTCTACGTGGAGGTTCTGGGGCACTACGGCCTCGCTCCGAGCCAGCTCGCGCCTGACGCGTGGACCTACCTGTCCGCCTTCGTTCTCCTCTCCCAGGACGCCGGCGTCGAGCCGTCGCTGCCGGCGTTTCGCGCCTTCTTCTCCATATGCACCCACGACGGTGGATCTGTGGGCTGGCACCACTTCAGGTCCAGACCGGGCAGATGCCTCTTCAGTGGCATGGTGCCAAGGTCCCCTGACCCGGAGTGGAAGTCCAGGTTCTTCCTCCTCCGGTCTCCGTCGACGAGGCCATGGCCATGCGCGGTGAAGTGGGGGAAGCCGAGCCGAGCAGCTGTCCGCATGCCGGTGGTGACCAGTGACACGGGCATGGTGATGAAGAAGCTGCAGGACACTGTCATGCTGTTCCTCTCCCGGTTCAGTCTGCACAAAGCGGCCGGCGCCGCAGCAGGGCCACCGCAGGACCCGCCGCCGCCGCCACCGCCACCGGCATTGCCGCCGCCACCGTCACCGTCACCGCCGCCGATGGTGCAGGAGGAACCAACGAGGAAACGAAAATCCTTTTCCGACACGCACACGCTGGTCGATTGCATCGCGGAGGCGTTAGAGGTGGCCAAGAAGGCCATGGCAGAGCTTGACGAGAAGGGAAAGGAGCTGGAGGCGACTATTGGGGAGGTCGCCCAGCTCAAGGAGGCGTTGAGCGCCGCAAGTGCCCAGCACGCGGCCGAGGTCCGGCGACTCGCGGACGACTATCGCAAGGCAGCAGAGCGCGCGGCGGAGCATCACAAGGCCGAGATCGCTGAGCTCCAGGACAAGCACGCCGCGGCTGTCGCTCGGCTCGAGGAGGATCATGCGACCACCGTCGACCGGCTCATGGAGGAGCACGCGGCCGACGTCGCCCGCGTGAAGGACGCCGCGGACAAGGAGGTGCGGGATACCAAGAAGAAGATTGTGCTCCGTCTCTTTCCGGCAATGGACATCTCAGTGCTGGAGCGGTCAAAATTCAAGGGAGATCTCGCTGCTGCCCAAAGGTGAAGGGAGATCCTGATTGAACTGCAGATCGATCAGTGGTTTCATGAACCAGTAAGTTTCTGTTTTGCAGAGTTTTTCCCTTCTTACTAATGGTGGCACAGCCTACATATGTGGTTCATTCATCATCTGCATACTGAAAATTACTATGTATTCGTCTCTTTGTTATGAGAAACTACTTAGTAGTTTGTCACCAAGATTGTTATTAAGGACTGAATGGTGACTTTATATATGTGAGCCTCAACCTTTGGATGACAAATTGACAATTGTGGTACTCAGTAAATATAATATCATGATTCATGTATGCAATTGCCGCATATATGATCTTCCAAATGTGTATTATACTGATTAAACAGAATGGTACAAGAAGTAATAGGAGACAAATAGTTTACCACACTGTCTTAGCACATCCTTTTTAAGGAAAGAAATCTTGAATTTGCAAATTATTTTAATGTCAATGTATATCATTATATCAAGGGTTTTTTTTGATCTAAGCCATTGGAATTTTGCTACTTTGGAGATCAGCCATTACAATTCGAGTAATTGGAGATATGCCATTACAACTTTGCAGCTCGCCGGTTCCAACCATTTTCTACGTATCTCCCCAGCATTGGGCCCACTTTTATGTCAACAGCCATGTACATGGACCTCCCATGCCCCTCCCGTTCACATAGAAGGCAGCCACGAGGGAGCCCTTTCTTCTCCGTCAGTTCCCCCGTCTCTCTTCCGTCTTCTCCTTGCTTCCCCATCCTCCAAGAACCCTAACCCTAACCCGCCTCCATCTCATCCCCCATCGCCTCCCAA
Source organism: Hyparrhenia diplandra (assembly GCA_015847255.1). Taxonomy (NCBI): domain Eukaryota; kingdom Viridiplantae; phylum Streptophyta; class Magnoliopsida; order Poales; family Poaceae; genus Hyparrhenia; species Hyparrhenia diplandra. The sequence goes on from JADLZK010004801.1 coordinate 56,871, forward strand.
CCTTCTTCCCTACTGGTGTCTCCATCCCCGACGCTTAGGCCCTCACGAAGACGACGCCGCAGAGTGGCGCATCGGCCAGGAGAAGATCACGGGACCCATGAACATGACGCGAGGGGGCCTTGGAGCATCGTGCCATAGTGGTATGGTGGAGATGGAGGACTACAATAGCGGTATTGTCCAGGCATCCCCTGTTCTCTGTGAGCATGTAATTTGTGGCTGTGGATTTACACTCCGATTTGGGGTTCAATTTCATTGTTGGTAGGGATGCTATTTTCGTCATAGAGATTAAAGTTGAAGGTTTCGCTTTTAAAGACGTTGATGGTAGGAGTTCATACAGGAAAGGCTCTGTTTTTAAATGTGATGTGGAGTTTGGGTCATTAACTCTTGAACTACTGATTTCAAGTATTGCAAATGAACTGAAAGTGCCCCCTAACCAGTTACCCACGGTGTGGTTCTTTGACAAAAGGTTGCATGAGAATGTCAGATTAGTTAGTGAAATCCAGATGCTTGATGTCTTTGAAATGTACAAGGAAGAGATGGGTTGTCAGTTTCTAGTGGGGCTGTTAGATAAGTCTCTCTGTGTTGATGCTGAATTTGATGAGCTACGGCCTTTATGTGTGATTCCAAAGCGAACCAAGTATTGGAGCTCATGTAAATCCGGAGGCACTGATGTAAATCCGGGGGCTGAAGGAGAATCGATGCTAGCGCAACTAACAATGTAGAGCACGAAAGGGTGCACGATATCTTTGACAACCTGAAGAGTATGTTGGGGTTGATGATGAACGCATGTACCTAGACATTCCAGATCCTACTGCTTTGCCAACCAACATAGCACAGCCAACCAACGATGTTAATGATTCTAGTGCTGTTGACCCTACGGTTGATGCTAATGATGACCCTTTTCATGTTGAGGCAGAAGTGGATGATGCAGACCCTCTTGAAGTACGTGTGGTTAATGATCCTGAGAATCCAAACATAGTGGAGGGTGCATTGTTTCCTGATATTATTGCATTCAGGAAAGCAATTAGGCATCATCTTTGTGAAGGTTGGTTTTGAGTTTCTTTGGGCTGAAATCGCAGACAAGACAAGGTGGAGAGCTCACTTTGCTTTTTCCTGGTTGTCCTTGGCGCATACATGCCTCCACTATTTTTTGATAAAAAGACTGCAGGGTAATACGTTTGGTCGACTTGTGTGCTATATGTTCTATTATTTTAATAAATGTGAATTCACATTATCTTCTTTTGTTGTGCAGATCAAAGTGTTGCATGCAATTCACGAGTGTCCAACCACCAAGCTTAGAGTAGGAAAGACGGCAACTTCGGGGATGGTGTGCGGATAGGCTATCGAGTGGTTGAAGAAAAATCCAAATAAAGCGCCCAAAAGAGGCGGGACGCGAAATTGCGGGGCGACTTTGGGATCGGTTGAAGTATTCCAAAGCTTGGTGAGGGTATGCAAGAGGCTCGAACAAGGTTCATGGTACATATGATGAGAGTTTTCAATTGTTATTCAATTGGGGTAGACAGATCGAAATAAGTTCTCCTGGTAGCAGGGTGGAAATAGAATTGGAGAAGGTTGATGGTCAGAACAGATTTAGCAGGATGTTTGTTGCTCTGAAGCCATGCATTGATGGGTTCTTAGCTGGCTGCAGACCATTTATTGGTGTAGATGCTTCTAGTCTGAATGGGAAATATCTTGGCCAATTGGTTTCAGCTACTGGGATTGATGGTCACAACTGGTTGTATCATATTGCTTATGGTTTTTTTGACACGAGACCGAAGATAGCGGAAGTGGTTCCTAAAAAATTTGCACGAAGTATAGGGGACCCTCTGGTTTGGTCATTTGTTACGATGCTTGCAAAGGACTGGAAACTGCTGTAGGACAGGTCTTCCCACAAGCTGAGAACAGAGAGTGCATGAGGCACTTGTACCAAAACTTCATGAAATACTACTCAGGTGATGTGTTCACTGAACATTTGTATCCTGCTGCAAAGACCTACACATTTGAGATGTTCAAGTGGCATATGAACAAAATATATGAGGTTGCTCCTGATGCAGTTAAGTACCTTCAAGATTATCATCCAAGGCTTTGGTACAGGGCTGGTTTCTCAGAGCTTAGCAAGTGTGATTATGTTACAAACAATGTTTCTGAGAGTTTCAATGCACAGATTAGGGATCTTAAGGGGCTGCTCCTACATGAGTTGGTTGACAGGGTGAGGGAACTCATAATGGAGAAGAGGTACATTAGAAAGAAGCTAGCAAGGCAGTGGGAGGATGCCATCATCCCTGGTGTAATGAAGGATCTAAATTTGATAAGCAAAGATCTGAAAGTTGTGAAGATAACTCAATGTGATGAAGGCATTGCAGAGGTTACATTACTAGAATGGAATACCCCGAAAAGACACAAAGTGGATCTACAAAATCACACTTGTGGATGTAGACAGTGGCAAGTAACAGGTAAGCCTTGCAAGCATGCACTGGCATGGATTTTATCCAATAGAGGAGTCCCAATATCTGACTATGTGCATGAGTACTACTGCTTTGCAAAAATTTAGAGCTGCATATGACAGTAGAATTGAGCCTATACGGGCATGTGTCACAGTGGCCTCATGTTGATCTTGGGTATAAGGTGTATCCACCTCTGCTAGGAAGAAGGCCAGGAAGGCCTAGAGTGGTTAGGATTAGAAGCTACCTAGAGACAGATGCCCCAAAGAAAAAAGTCAAATGCAGCAGGTGTGGAGGTTTTGGACATTTTGCCAAAACTTGCAAAGAACCTGAGCTGGGACATGATGGTGGTGGTGCTGGCACTAATAAAAGGTGAATTTATCTTGCTATTTCAATTTGGTACATGTACAGGAAAGGTGCTGCTTCTAATACTAGGAAAACTCATTTATGTGGCTGTTTTCCAAAACTTGCAGGAAGAGGGCGGCTGACGAAGCTGGAACATCTCAAGTGAAGAAGAAGGGACCAAAGAAGAAGAAGCCGCCAAAGAGAAAGAAGACACCGAAGAAGAAAAAGACACCAAAGAAGAAGAAAGAACTCAAAGATGCAACAGCTCCTCCAGCAAATGTTGTTAGAAACCTGCTGGACATGTTCACTTCTGGGCAGTGAAGGCCTCTGTACTAGTTGCTTTTGGTTAATGTAAGGTTATTTTGGTGAGATGGATGCAATGAAGGCCTCTGTACCTCATAGCACCCTAGTATTTGAACCTCTGAATTTGAACTTGTGGTATTGTAATGGCCTAAATGGCCTTATTATTTGAACTGGTATTGTAATGGCCTGTATGGCCTTAGTACTTGAACTAGTATTGTAATGGCCTGTATGGCCTTAGTACTTGAACTGGTATTGTAATGCCATTTGAATTTGGCCTATATATATGGTATAATTCTGGGAACAATTCTTAGAAATTTCTGGGAATAATTATTTGAACTTGGCCATTTCAATCTGGGAACATTATTAGAAAAATCTGGGAACATTGCCATTCATTCATGGGACACCAAACATAGTCAGTCACTCTAGAACAACAAGGAAGTCATTTCTTCCAGCCACACACACACTATTTGTTACATGAAAAGGAAACATACAGCCACACACACACACACTATGCTGTTGCTGTTACATGACAAGGACACCCTGAAGTCTCCTGCTCCTACGAAGTGCACTTGCTGTTGCTGTGAAGACATGGCCAGCTCCTGGAACACATTGCCGGCTGTGAAGAGCTTGAACCCGTGGTGGTCATTGGCACGGCGACGGCTTCTCGGCACAACGGCGGCACCTGCTGGGCATAAGAGCGGGATTAGGAATCAGTTCTTGCCATGACGGCATTTCACCGAACACCTTGCAGGCGGAGGAGGTGCTCACCAAGGATGGGACTTCTCCTGGCCGAGAAGACGCCTAGCGGCGAGCTCAACACAGAGAGATAAGGGAGGAGGACGCCGCGGACGGAAACAGCATCAAAAGCGTCGAAGAAGAAGTCCGGCGGCGGCGTGGACTCGGCCACGGACTCCACCGCGCGTGGAGCTGTCCGGCTTGCCTTGGCGCGTGCTGAGGGACGGCCTCGAGTCAAGGTGAGGACGGGGAGAGGCGTCGGCGGAGTCGCGGTGAGGACGGCCGGGCATGCGGAGTCGCGGTGCTCGGGGTCGGGCGGGCTATGGCGCCGACGGGCGTAGGCGGAGGCACGGCGTTCCTTCGCCTAATAACGGAGAACAGACGCGGCGAACAGGCGAACGGCCCTGGCTGCTTTCTAAATTTAGACTGAAGGGGCATTGTTGTCCATACAAAATGTGTATACGTGCCCAGGAACGAGTCATACGTAGAAAATGGTTGGAACCGACGAGCTGTAAAATTCCAATGGCATATCCCGGATTACTCGAATTGTAATGGTTCATCTCCAAAGTAGGAAAATTCCAATGGCTTAGATCCAAAAAACCCTTATATCAACTGATGAGGTAACACAATGTTAGCAATTATAAAGAGCATACAAACTTTGTACATTGCTCACATTCCAATGACAATACGTTTGATTTGCATTGGTTTTACAGATGCAAAATTGCTAATCATGAAACCCCTCACTCAACTCTAGTAGTAGTTCTAAAGAACCCAGTCACTTATAATTGAAGTGCCTAGTATTTGTATTTCTTATCAGAACAAAATAGAACACATATATAATACATGTCTATACAGATTAAGCAGCCACATCTCTCTTGAATGAAAGTTTAATTACTCTCTCTGATCTGTTATTGAGTGTGGACTGCTGTTTTTTTGATGAATAGTGTGGCACTGCTATTGTGTGATACTGTTACAATTTTCTTAGTTTGCTGCAAAAGCCTTTCATTCATTAAACTATGAGGTACAGATTAGTAGTCTGACATTTTATTTTACTTCATTTTATTTTCCACTATGAATCAGCTCTACATGGCAGTTCCTGATTTTTTTTAAAACCTCATGAAACTCTTCATTGATTTCAAGCAGATTTACATCATTCACCAAAACTTCTAGAATGAAACTAGGGGGTTCTGAGTTCATCGAACCAGATACAAGAATTTTTCAAAGACAAAGCAACTAGCTGGTTCGTGTGCCACCTGATTCACTTCCGGTCAGCGGTCGAAGTGCTCTATAGATATAGATTGAAACTCCTGCCATAGCTGAGCACACTCATCATATTTTGGCACCCCCACTGATGCTGAGTAACCTCCCTGTCTCATTGTTTCAACAACCTCCTGGCAATCTGAGTGAATGTTGAACTCATTGCAGCCGATATGTTGTACTAACAATAAACCCTCCTTAACCTCCCTGTCTCATTGTTTCAACAACCTCCTGGCAATCTGAGTGAATGCTGAGCACACTCATCATATATTGGCACCCCCACTGATGCTTAGTAACCTCCCTGTCTCATTGTTTCAACAACCTCCTGGCAATCTGAGTGAATGTTGAACTCATTGCAGCCGATATGTTGTACTAACAATAAACCCTCCTTTAGCCCCAAAACCTCGGCCGTTGGTGCATCGGCCACATGATGTATGTATGTATATGAAGCAGCAACGAAATACCATTTGAATCCCGAATGACAGCACCTGTACTTCCATTACTAGTTTCTGGTCCGAAGCTTGCATCAATAGCCTTCTGGAGGTTTTTTCCAACCTTCCTTCCTTCTAATACTCTTCTTTGTAGCCCTCTTGTAATTCGTTGTTAGTGTAGCAATGGCCAACGCTGACTTTTCTGGTTGCTGAATAGGTTCACCATGGACGAATCTTCTTCGCTCATATCAAATATACCATCCTCCTTTAAGAATAAGCTCTGCCAACCCAACTTGGTTTAGCATCTCCAGTGGTGTAGAACTATTGATCGTTCGGCCACCAAGATTGAGCCCGATCTATCTGGCTTCAGAAGCCTTTCAATTCTATTCCAAATTCCTAGCCTCTGCCAAATTACCTTTGCTTTGTTACAAGTAAATAGAAGATGTTTTATATCACGTCCCCGTGACAAGCTGGGCAGCCACTTGAGTTTTTGATATGTTGATTTGCAAGGATTCTTCGCACGGCACCAGGCCATGCAATACCCGCCAACCGAAAAGTTTGATTTTTCTGGGCACTGAGAATTTCCATAGTTGCGCCCAAACTTCTTCGTATCCTCTGCATACTGAGAGTTTCATAGCCTCTGCATACTGAAAATTACTTAGTAGTTTGGCACCAAGATGTTCTTAAGGACTAACTGGCGACTTAGTACATGTAGGCTTTAACCTTTGGATGACAGATTGACAATTGTGGTACTCAGTAATACAATATCATAATCTATGTATGCAGTTGCCTCATATAGAATCTTCCAAATGTGTATTATAGTGAATAAACAAAATGGTACAAGAAATAATAGGAGAGAAATGGTTCGCCACACTGTCTTACCACATCTATTTTAAGGAAAGAAACTTTGAATTTGCAAATTATTTTAATGTCAATGTATGTCATCATACTGCGATGACACAATTGTTAGCAGCGATAAATAGCATACAATCTTTTGTACATTTGCAATATATTTGGTTTTGCATTGGTTTCATAGATGCAAAATTGCTAATCATGAAACCCCATCACTCAACTCTAGAATTAGTTCTGAAGAACCCTTTTTTTTTCTTATAATTGAAGTGCCTAGTATTTACTATTTTTATTTCTTATCTGAACAAATAGAAAACAGACGTATATATACATGTCTAACCAGTATTAATCAGGTTGATCTTTCTCCAATCAAATGGACTGCTGTTGTGGGCTACTGTCACAATTTTCTTAGCCTGGCACTCATCAAACTATGAGTTACAGATTAATAGACTGACATTTTATTTTATTTTCCATTGTGAATCAGCTCTACATTGCAGTCCCACATTTTGTTGATGGCCTTCCATCGTAGAGGTTGAGTTCCTAAAGGCTAGTAAGAGAATTCAAGCTTGTTCTAAAGAAATATATGGTGACTGAAGCTATCTACCTGGTGAAGATGATTTTTGGCAGAGCCATGGTATGGTCTAATTTGGGACTGCATGTCATCAGTATGGTATATGTTCTTCTCTAGTATGATGTAGTATGTAGGACGAGACTGACTCGTAGTCTTTTGCTTGCTTAGTTGTAAACTGTTTCGTGCTGAATCAGGCTTCAGGCACGGCAACTAACATGTGATTCAGGATAAAAAAAGTTGGATCATCTTCTCTAGCTAAAAATACTGTAACTCCACTCCCCAAACCTTTCCTAAATGGGGTAGAGGATTGGGATGATGAGTGGTGCCTGATCTTGCAACATCTGACTCTGGCAGCGTGATGGGTTTCTCCATTTGCTTTGATGGCCACTCGACTGAAACTGTGTGAAATTGAACCTCCTGTGTCCTGTTGTTTTTTTAAAGTAATCTCTTATGTCCTATTGTCAGATGAAGATGTCTAGCATACCCTTTTAAGCAAATTATCGCACTGCACTTTTGATTTTCAAGCTACTGGAGATTTTTGTACAGGTGAAACATAATACGAGCTGCTGGTTTCTCTCGTCCAATCCTTACATAACTTTGGTTCTCAAGTCCCGGGTGCTGTAATTTTTTTTTTTTTTTTTTTTTTGAGATCCCACTTAGGCGTGCTTTTCATTAAGCGAGAAAGAGTGTTATAACAAACAAACGTCAAGGTAACACCATAGTTACCCGAGCCAACCTATCCTCTACTGAATTCTCAATGAGAGATTACCCGTCTGTTTGGTTGTGGGATGTCTAGAGATGAGTTGGTTTTGTCCCTTGTTTTGGGATGGAATCAACCCTTCTACGTGTTTGGTTCGAAGGATGAGTTCAACCCGTTTTTTTGTTTGGTTGGAGGAGTAGAAAACAGGGGGACGGATGACCTTTTTTTCGAGTAGCTGGCGGGACCCACATGTCAGTGTCACCCCTTATATTCTTCCTCCACTCGACCCGGCTAGATTCGGCCTCCTCTTCTTTGGATGGCACGTCCTCCGAAAGCTGGGCGAGAGGACGAATGGCGGCGTGGTGATGGGCGGGCGAGGGTGTGGGGGACGGATTTGGATGGGACGCGGCGCTGCAGGGCTGAGCTGGCGGCGGCGGATAGGGGCGAGGCGGTGGCAGCGGGCGTTGGTGTGGTAGGCTACGCGCGTGGATGGTGGGAGGAGGGAGGGGGGTGGCGCATTCGGCCCGCGAATGGCGGCGTGGTCGTGGGCGGACGGGAAGCGCTCTGCCGCCCTCGCGATCACCACACGCTTCCCTCCCCGCGTCGCAACACAAGCTGCCCGACGCGGGACGGAAGAGGGTTCTCACGGCACTCCGCACGGAAGAAACCAGGGTTCGCTCCGTCCGCCTGATTTTTGGCGGATGGAGTCGACCGCGCATGAAGGGTGAATATTCGCTCCACGGGACCAACCCGCCCCTTGCCACTCCCCATCCAAACATCCTAAAAAGGGGTTCGACCCAGACTCCTTCCACCAACCAAACAGGCTGTACCTGATTTCCATCGCTGGTGTTGTAATTGAATGGATCCTTGACTTGTTCAGCCCATATTTCTGAATCAATGAAGTTCAACTAGAGTTGTTTGTGATGTGTCCACTGAAGAGATCTAGTATTTTCATCCCGTGTCTAGGTGTCGAGTAGAACTAATTGATGAAGCCATTTTGCAGTGATGGTCACTCTTAGCTATGTTCAAGTGCTTCAAGCACATCTATTTATCATTCTGCAGGGGATTGTACATTCAAGGCATATGATTTTTTTTTCAGTCGTATGCATTTTCTTAGCCGTCAGGATTGTCAAGTTAAATTCTTATTGAATTCTGTGGATTCTCCACTCTATGCCATCTAGGAATAGACGTTTAACCTTTCAATGAGCAACATTTCTTGCCAGCTTGCTTGTAACCTTCAGCAAATTGAAGCAGCTTGACAATTTTATTATATTTTAAGAGTAAAATACAACGGCGGCCAAAACTTGTGGTGTTGTGCGACTTAGGTCTTCAAACTCTCAAAACAATTATCTAACCCCCCTGAACTTGTTAAGTTATACCATTTAGGTATACAAACTCTTAAAATCGAGTACAACGTGGCTGTTTGGTTTGGGGCCAGCGTCAACCACACCACAAACCAGCTCGTCACAGCCGCGGCGGAGAAAACCTTCGCCACTCTCGTCACAATCTGCCACACTCTGCCACACGCTAGATGACAAGAACTGGAAGCAAAACGACAAGATAAAAAGTTGTGGGGCCAAACTACAAATGAGAACCAAACAACAAATTTTTTGCTGTGGCAGCCACGGTTAGCGTGGCGTGTTTGGGCTGGCAACCAAACACGCCCCTTAAGCCCCGAACTTGTTGAAATGTGATATGGGATGTTGATATGGTATAAACTTGAATTTTAGCATCTCATAAGTGACACGTTGTATGTGATGTCTTGCTAATACTAACCTAGCATTTTTGGAGCCTTGGTCATTCTCATGTGCAATTGGGGATAAAGTGTTGGCCGGGGCGCCCGGTTGCTTGACGAGCGGTAAGGTAAGGTGGTGTGTCACCATGGCTATGGACCATTGTGGTTCGAGGTGGAAGGCTAGCAGAAATTGAACATTCATGAATTTTAGCAAATAAGCTAAAATTCAAATTTTGGTGGTGGACCGTCTCTTTCTAGTTCATTTTTTTTTGAACTAGAGGATATTCATTGGACATCCAACTCCACCTCTAATTGTGGTTGTGCGCTCGCGTCAAATAACAATTGCCACTGTTGGCAAATCCCCTTGGTGAATCTAGGTCGAGCATATGGTAATTTGTGAAAAAAGTTTGATTTGCTACAATTAAAATTTTAGTACTGACCAAGAAATCACTACTACTTCATCTTCATAAACCACAAAAGATCAAAACCTTTGCAAAAAAAGAAGAAGAAAAAGATCAGAAACAACCCACTTGAATTGAATGAACTGATCCCCTTGAAAGCCAAAGCCGTAGTAGATGACCAAAAAAAAAACACCTCACAGGTTCCTTCGCATGGAAGCAAGCTGGAGCTGACTTCTCTCCTCTGCTCCTTTCCAACCTGCAGTAGTGTCACAGTGGCGCCTGACACTGCTGTGGTCATGACAAATGACTAATGACTGATGGGTAGTACGTGCTCAACAGTCTACTGGTACGAGCCACTAGTGTTTGTGTCCCCATGTGTACGTATAGATGTCCAGCGGGCGGCCGGTACCGGCCGGGCTGGGCCAGGGCGGGCCGGCTAGCGGGCCGCTACGGGCTACGGGCTGCACGGGCCGTGCCACCTACGGGCTTCGGGCGCGCCCCGGCCCATGGCCCGGTCCGTGGGCCATTTGACCGGACCCACGGGCCACTTTCGGGCCACTCGGGGCCACGGGCGGACCCACAGCGGGGTTGCTAAAAAAAGCAGTCAACGGCGTGCCGCGATTTCTTTGCTCCCGCCGCCCATGCGCCGCTGCCTTTGCCTGCCGCTGCTCATCCCGCCGCCCAGCGGCATCTGGCTCTTTGCTCGCGACAGCGCCGCTGCTCATCCGCCCGTCAAGCCAAAGCGGTTCCTTTTTTTTTTTTTAGTGGAGAACGAGTGGAGCAGAGTGCAAATGGATGGACTAGTACTGCCTAGCGATGCAAGGCAAGCGGCTTGCTTGCTGCGAGGCAGCAAGCAAAGCAGCAGCAGCGAGCGGCACATTTAGGGCGCTTGGCACCAACGCCCGCCTGCAGCGAATGGGCCTTGGCCTAGCGGCAACTAGCGGCGGCAGCAAGCGAGCCTTGGGCGGCGGCAAGCAGCCTTGGGCCAGCAGCAAGCTGTTTTTACCACCGGGCCAGACCGGGCCAGCCGGCCACCGGACGGGCGGCACCGTGCCACGGGCGAGCAGCGACCCATGGCCCGGTCGGTCACGGACCGGGCGTCCGTGGCTTCCCGTACCCTAACGGACCGGGCGGGCTAGGTACCGGGCCATTTTGCGGGCCTCGGACGGGCCCGTGCCGCGGGCCAAATGGCCATCTATATGTGTACGTGCTGAACCAAAGTTTATTAACGCTGTTTTATATGTTGAGAAATAAAGTTGATAACCAAAGTTGAAGCTGTTTTATGTCAAGAAAGTTCGTATCCAAACCATTGCATTGTGTTGCCACCCCCTTGGAGTTTCCTTGCTCGCATATCACATTGCCATTGCCATTGCCAAGGCCGTGTTTATCTACTAGTGAATCACAGCGGCAGGATTTGCCACTGCATGCAGCATGCATGGGATACATCTCCACTCCCCAACCTTGACCACCCCGGCCCGGCGTTGGCGTTGCTGCCAAATTAAGAGCCTGTTCGGCTGGCTGTCTGGCTGGTTGATGCTGTGAGAGAAAGTACTACTAGCTGGCTGATGCTGTGAGAGAAAATACTGCTAACTGGCTGGCTGATAAGCCAAGCGAACAGGGCCTAAAGCGGCCGCGAGCTTCCAGGAAAGCATGCATTGGTTGGACGACGCTGTGGTGCCTCCATGGATGCGGGCGGCCGGTCGCTTGCCCGTGTCCGTGCCTGGTCGGACACGTATTGCCGGCTGCCTGCGTGGTCTCCCTTTCTGCATTGAACTCGCCCGCGTGCTCGCAGAAACCGCGTTCGGCGCCTGCTTGTTGCTCGCTCGCTCGCGTGCTCTTCCTCTTCCTTGCCGCGCGCTTCGTAACTTGGGGCATTAAACTCGTCTACAGCAGTCAGTCTACAGCCATGGAGATTGGGCCGCCACGACGGCCGGCCGGTGGCACGCCCAGCTGTGCGAACCCAGGCCAACCTGTGTGCTGCACGAGTAGGAACCTTTCAGAAACGATCAAAATGAAAGGGTGTGAAGTTGCTTGGGCTCGTCACGTCAATCTGTGAGGCTTGAGCTGCACACTACTCTGAGGCTTGAGCTGCACACTAGTGTGAGGCTTGAGCTATATGACTATGAGCTGCACACCGGAAACTACTACTCCTACCCCGCTGTGGCTCCGCAAGGCGCAAAGGCTCCACCGGCGCCGTCGCTCCGGCCGGCGATCTTCTAGCAGCGGCGTGGTGCCCAGTGTCCTACTAGCCTCTCGTGAGTGCTTGTTCTTCTCTATCCCACTGCTTTCCCCTACACACTCTCAAATCTCATTCTTAGTGTTATTAGGGTTTGGACAACATTAGAGAAAAATTAAGCAAGGAAGATTGAACGGTAAGTGCTCAGGGAGAGTTTGGATTTGTCGTCTGTGAGCTATTGCTTGTTTTTAGACAATTCTGCATTAGGGGAAAGGTGATGTGTGCTATTGCTTGTTTTTAGTCAGTCCTTGATCTATTCCACCAATAAACAATACTCTGCCTTGGATTGAATACATCAGCGCCTTGAACCTCTTGCTAAATTAATAACCACTAATTTGTCTCGGGTATTCCCTAATCTCACGGGCATTATCAAAGGCGTCCACATGCCCAGAAATTAATGGAATCAACTTTCAAAGATTATCTAATGTTGTCCAGTAATTTGTTTCATGAGTGCTGAATTAATATCCACTATTTTTTTTCCATGTATATGAGTGCTATCTATTGAGTTGAGACCAATTCCAATTTTATTTCTACTTGTAACACGTGAAATTAAAGGAATGAACTTTCAGAGATTATCGAAACATGGCTCAAGCTTCTTTTCTCTAGCAGATTGCTGCCAGTAATTGTTGATGGTTATTTTAGGAGTAGTAGAAAGCCTAATGTTTTGTGTCTATGGCAAGTTATTGAACAATAAATTGATAACCCTTCTACTTTATATATCAGGTGTGTTTCATATGCCCTGATGGAGCAAAGAGTCAATTTTAAAAAAAGTAGTGGTACCAAGCCTAATCTGAACTGCATTTCGTGCTTTTTTTTTTCTGTAATTGTGATTTTCCTTTGATTATTCTAAAGTTAGCCAATCCGTAAGCGAGTCATCTTAATGGCTTTTGTGATGGACCAATACAAGTTGGTAACAAACCTTAGGTTATACTCAGCACAACAGCAAGGACTCAGCAACTGATTACTAAACCAATGATGCTGTGACATTGGACACTTAGATATTTACTAGCAAACAATAGGTATTGCCCAGACGACTAAAATTAATACAGAATTTGAACTAAATTGATTTTATTTGGTTGGCGACTTGGGTTTATAGCATTAGAATAGAAGGGTCAAGGGCTCAGGACTGCAAAGGACTTGGATTATAGTTACTAGTTCACCAACCCGTGCTCTCGCATGCGAGGTTAGAATATTATGACAATATCTAAAGAATAACTTATATCAAATATGTTTTCTCCTCCCTAATATGTTCTTAAATAATAGCTATGATAGGTATTCTATAACTATACTCCATTGAGATAATGTATCCAATATCGATTTATAGTTTTCATCGATTTTCATTATATTGGTTTTTTTTTCTTTGCATAGTAATTTTATGTATCTCTAATCTATATTTAATTGAAATATTTTCTTAAACTATGTTAGTTTTAGCTTCATTCTATAATTTGATGACATGAACCACAATTTTAATTCTTTTCCCCAAATCTTAAGCTTATTATATCCACAATTATTATTTAAAATGGTATTTATAGTTTACTAATTTGATGGCAAAATGTTTTAGTTTTTTGTAAGAAATTTAAGATATATTTTTTATCTGTACCAGCTTCATAAGTAATAATAATTTTTTTAGAATCATAAGCATTTAGTTGAAACATGAATAAACATAACTTTATTTCATCACTTTATGTGATATCATGAAAATCTATACTTTAATGTTTATCTTTTAGATCAAGTTGTTGTGATTAATATATTTTTACATGTACTAATTTCAAATTCTAATGCTTATTGTAATGCAGAATTTTCCTATGTTATTTTATTACGAAAATATTCTAGGTCCTAGGCTATCCTCTTAGTTTTGACGGTGTCATAAATAGTAGTTTTAACATCTACCATGACACTCAAGATGTTGAATTTATTTTATTTTATTAGTATTCTTTTATTAAACAAATAGTTCTTAAAATTAAGTGACTACACGAAAATATATACTTTTAACCTTTATCTATAGTTCTAGTTGTTGTATTATATTTTAAATGTACTAAATTCAAATTCTAATGCTTATTATAATGCAGAATTTTCCTAACTTATTATTTTTTACAAAAATATTCTAGGTCCTAGGCTATCCTCTTAGTTTTGAAAGTGTCATAAATAGTTGTTTTAACATGTACCATCGCACTCAAGATGCTGAATTTATTTTATTGTATTATAGTATTCTTTTATTAAACAAATAGTTCTTAAAATTAAGTGACTACTATTCATAATATAATGTTTAAACTTTTTTTGAGAGGCGACAACTTACAAAATTTATTGTCATAATAAGGGTAATATATATAACTTAAAGTGAAGTTTAAATGTCAGTGCTATGTGCTTTGCTATGGATATATTTCCATGCTTAATAAGCCTAAATATAAATATTTATAACCATGTAAGTTTAAACTTATGGATATTGAATTATTGTGCGTAATAGCTTATATTAGCATTAACATGTATATTTGAGAGATTTTTGTTACCTTTTATAGTGGTTGAGGTGCATAATTTAAGGACAAATGATATAGGTATATATTACTTTACATTATCTTTCATAGTGCCATGTATTTGAATGCAAACATAGAGGTCATTATCTTTCACAATGATAGAAACTGATAAATTATCAAAAGATTATTGGTTTTTATTATCTTTTATAACAGCTAAGGTTTGATTATGTCCATATAGATTTATTGATAACTCCATGGATCATGGTCCCTATTTTTTAGCATAATGGGCAGGTAATTGAATTAATTCAATGACATTACGATTGCATTAATAAAAAAAATTCTACCGAATGGGGAATAAGGTTATATAAAAACTTATTTGTACAAAGTAGTCCCAGAACATTAAATTAAAATAGAAATTGTACATAATGGTCAATAAGGATAATATCATGTAGGTCGTAGTGGACAAATTAATAAATAGTAATTATATGACCTAGCAAGATGGCCATACCATTAGCCTACACATGAGGTTGATGCCGTGGGCGCCAGATGTGAAGGCTTAGTTGGCCACTGTGTTCCCTGACTCCCCTGATGTAGATCTCTGTGTCGTCCCTATGATGATGGCACACGCCTGTCCTTCCGGGGCACATACCTTGTCCACCTTGTCAGCATTGAGTGGTGTAGCGCTGTCTCGCCCATGTTGTGATCACGTCGGTGTAGCGTCGCTTGTCTTGTCGGTGTCCACCGGTACATTATTGTCAGTATTTGTCGATAGGTAGTTCAGGTAGCATTGGTATCTCATTGGTGTTCGCTGGTTGTCGTGTGTGTCGCCGCTACATATAGTCGGTGTAGCATCACCTGCCTGGTCGGTGTCGGACGGCAAGTAGCCTATGTATGTAGCTTTCTCGCAGCAGCAGCACGGTTTGGGTATGTTGTGGTATCATTGATGTAGATATGGAGCCGTTCTCGATGGTGTGCTTCCTGACTCCATGCATCCAGATACCGATGGATCATACTGGAAGACGGGCATCATCTCGATTGCCTAGCCGTCAAACTCACTATCTCATGGTTTGTTTATACGAAATCTGAGCCAAAATTAAAGGCAGATTGTGCGCTTCAGTGCAAACTCTATTTGTTGCTCTTCTAATGATGTGCAACCCTTTTGTCACCCGATCTGCTTCCAAGGTAGTAAAATAGCAGCATGCATGGGAAACAATCATCCTTTGCATGGCATGCAGTGCCTATTGTCAGAACCAATCTGAGCACCAAAACACCATCAGGAGATCATCAACCACTATACATCGTAACAACATTGACATACTATGGTACAACAGCTCACATGTGACATATGTGCGTTGCTGACGACGTAGACGCGGCAGGTGCCGCCAACCCAGTGCCACAACTTCGGCAGATGTCTCGCATTTGAGGCACACCACACCGTTGGCGAGATCCTTCATCTATCTCCGGGACACCGCCCACCGGCATCTTTCCAGCCATTGGTCTCAGAATCGTGCATGAAGAGGGTCGAGGTTAGGTAGGGGTAGACACCGGCGGATTGGCGACGGCGCGTGCGCGTGCGCTCGAGGACGTGAGAAGAAACCGAAACCGTGATATGCACCAGGTTAGATAAGATGGTTCCGGGAAAACACAAGTAAAACACCTGAATTGATTTTTTGCAGTTATTTTAATTGTACTTAAAATAATGGCGATATGAGTCCAACCGATTTATATTTTGATAATAGCAACCAAGTCTAACGTGATTGGTAGGCTCCGTTAGATATTATTTTATTAAAATATTACGATCAATGGAAATATGTTTTAACGTGTTTGGTAATTTATAAGGCTATTTTTTCTTAATCCATAATGGCAGAGGTGGGTAATTGCGTGTTTGGTATTTTGTGGCTATTTTTTCTTAATCCATAATGGCAGAGGTGGGTAATTACTTAGAAAATGAAATAGATCGATCCAATGGTTATGGATGGTTAGATTGTTTTGATTTGTGGCTAGATGTTTCTGATTATTATAAGAATTTACAGGATTTATCTTTTTTCCTAGTCCGTCTAGTGAGAATTAACGTGGTGGCTCCGTTGGAGCCTCCAATTAGTAATAGTAAGATTATCAGGAATGCATGCAGCAGCATCAGTGCCAATAATCAGTTCCTTGATCTATTCCACGAATGAACCAAACATGTTCCACGAATTAACAATACTCTTTCTTGGATTGAATACATCAGCGCCTTGAACCTCTTGCTAAATTAATAACCACTAATTTGTCTCGGTATTCCCTAATCACACGGGCATTATCAAAGGCGTCCACATGCCAGAGATTAATGGAATCAACTTTCAGAGATTATCTAATGATGGCCACTAATTTGTTTCCATGAGTGCTAAACTAATAACCACTAATTTGTTTCCATATATATGAGTGCTATCGATTGAGTTGAGACTACTTCCAATTTTTTTTTACTTGTAACACGTGAAATTAAGGGAATGAACTTTCAGAGATTATGGCTCAATTTGATGGTTATTTCAGGAGTAGTAGCAAGCCTAATGTTTTGTGTCTATGGCAAGTTATGGAACAATAATTGATAACCCGTTTACTTTATATCAGGTGTGTTTCATGTCCTGGTAGAGCAAAGAGTCAATTTAAAAAAACATAGTGGTAGCAAGCCTAGCTAAGCTGAACTGCATTTCACGCTCCCTTTTTGTAATCGTGATTTCCTTTTATTATTCTGAAGTTAGGCAATCTGTAAGCGAGTCATTTTAATGGCTTTGTGATGGACCAATACAAGTTGGTAACAAACCTTAGAATATACTCAGCACAACAGCAAGGACTCAGCAACTGATTACTAAACCAATGATGCTGCGACATTGGACACCTAGATATTTGTCAAACAATAGGTATTGCCTAGACGACTAAAATTAATACAAAATCTTCACTATTAGATTTTATTTGGTTGACGACTTGGGTTTATGCCATTAGAATAGAAGACTCAAGGGATCAGGGCTGCAAAGGAGGATTACAGTTAGAGGGCCCATGCTTTCCTTTCACATGGCTGTGCTGCATATCCTTAATTTTAGGATTTAATTGTAGCAATTTAAATTATCTGTTTGTGTAGGTTACTTAATAATGAAACTTCATTGAGTTTTCTTTGTTTTGCCAAGCTACTCAATTGCTATTGACATTGCATTTTTGCTATATTTCTAATTTCAATTATTTTCATGCTAGCATTACAGAAAGTGTGCATCTATCCATTAGTTTGAGCCTGGTTTTGCTGCAGTTAGTTGGTTTTCACATCGAGCAGGTTAGTTTTTGTGCTTCTTCTGCCTGTTCAACAGGTAGCCATTGGACTGAATTCATTATACCTTGCTGAATATTTTGAATATTGTGTTTTTCAGCCTTTTAAGGATTGTTTTCCTGTTTTTAGTATGGGAAGAAAGCGTAAATCTGATGAGGTTGACGTCACTCATCCACCAAGTAGGTCAAAGCATAAATCTAATGAGGTTGAAGTCACTCCACCAAGGAGGTTGGCAAGGACTTTTACAGTGGTAATTTACATTTTTACATTTTTTCTTTCGTTTATATTTTTTTTCAAATTATTTGTGCATTGACTGATATGTTTTTCTTTTTAATATCTCAGTGCAAAGATAGTGTAAAACAAGCTTTCCATGTTTTCATAGCAAGTACTCCCTCTATCCCAAATTATAAGTCGTTTGACTTTTTTAGCTCCAAGTTTGACTATTCGTCTTATTCAAGAAATTTGCGCAAATATAGTCAAATTTAAGTCATTCTTTAAGAACTTTTATTAATAAAGAAAGCCACAGCAAAAGAAGTGATATTTTGCACAAATTTTTGAATAAGGCAGTGGTCAAACTTGTTGTCAAAAAAAGTCAAACGACTTACAATTTGGGATGGAGGGAGTATCAATCAAGGTGTCCTCAATTTTTGTTCTCAGTTATGTCAAGTTCCATCTATTGCCAATACAGCTGCTCCTACTGGCATGGCTCAAACTGAAATGAGTATTGGCGCCAATTGAATGAATGATGGATTTTGACTTTTGGTTGCCAAATTTTTCGGCCTGGCGTAGCTAGGGATAAAAACTAGCTGGGGCGAACTTCTAATAACCGACTAAACCAAAATCAAGAACTACAATTCATATTGTATTAATGCATCCATACTTTGCAATCACACAATTTCAATGCATCTGTTGAAATATTACCTCAAATTTAAAGAATAAATTGATAGTTCTTGTACAAATACAAGGTAAGATGAAAAATAAAAATAAGAAATAGATAAACCTGTAAGAAAAAAAAAATAAGGTCTTGCACCAAGTTTAGCTGGGGCAGCTAAGTTTAGCTGGGGCAGCTGCCCCAGCTCGCCCCAATGTGGCTACACCACTGTCGTCTATGACTGCCGGAGGACTAAGGGTGTACGCGCGGGACAGAATAATACGATCGCGCGGGCACCGAGCGCGTGGGCGTGTACGAGGGAAACGGCGCGCGGGATCACGGCGTCAAACGGGAATTTCGCTGGAAACTAAACCGACGCCGAGCGCTGTGATAATTACAGCGAGTTAATGCAATTATCTTGCGCCGCGGCCTCCTTTGGTCATTATACTGGATGGATATACGCCGGAGATATTTGGACGGAGGGAATACTGTTGTTTTTCATTTTATCTTATAAATTTTCCATCATATATACGCAGCTCAATGCACAATTTGCTTGCACAAGGAACACATTGCTTATTCAGCGTGAAAGGGTAGATGGATTTTTTAATGCAAATTTCACTTCTCCATCTATCACAGTGGTAATTTACATTTATACTTTTTTTTTTCGTTTATATCATTTTTTTTTCAAGTTAGTTGTGCATTGATGATATGTTTTTCTTTTTTTAATATCTCAGTTCAAAGATATAGTGTAAAACAAGCTTTCAGTGTTTTCATAGCAAGTATCAAGCAAGGTGTCTTCAATTTTTGTTCTCAGTTCCATCTATTGCCAATTCAGCTGCTGATACTGCCATGGCTCAACAACTTGCTGCTGCTGCCAATACAGCTCACGCTCATGGGACTCAACCAGGTGATGCTGCTACCAATGCATATCTTTCTGACATCGCTCAACATGTCACTGGTGCTACTGTAGCCACTGAACCTGCTGTTCCTGCTGCCACAACATCAATTGTTCCTGTCTGAGATACTCTTATTCTGGGCAGCAACATGAAGTAAGCAAAACCATTGAGCTTGAAACCGATGACCATGACCATTCTTATTCTGGGCAGCAACATGAAGTAAGCGAAGACTGTACCACCATTGAGCTTGAAACCGCTGACCATGACCATTCTTATTCTGGGCATTCTTCATCTAGCAGCACTGAGATTGTAGAAAGTACCTGAGACTCTTATTCTGGGCAAGGATAAGAACCAAGGTTTCAGTCGTAGACTTCTTTTTGCATGAGTTTAATTCTTAGAAATAATTTGTGGTGTTGTCCTCATGCCAGTTGTGTTGAACAAACGTATGGTTCAAATATTTCCTTTGATGGATAGTTTAATTCTTATTTATCAAATCCTTTGCAAGGATATGAATTAAAAGATTGTTTTTTTCCTTGCAAAATTGAGACTGGAACCCATATCAAGATATGTCATACAATCAGCGGCGGCGCAGGTGAGAAGCGTCTGTTCTTCCTTGTCCTCTCGCAGTTTGTTTCAGTCGAGACGAAACAAAGCAATCACCTCCCTTTGCTCCAGTCTCCAGGCTTCACCGCACTTTTTTTTTAAAAAATTACAAGGCTTCACCGCTCTCGGACAGATCGATAATGTTACGTGTCCTACGTGTGGCACCTCGTTGAACGCTCCTGTAGGCTCACCGCCTCGTTGCTTGCGTTTTTTACCCCTGGCCACGAGTTCATTAAAAACATTACTCATCCTTATTCCTTTCATTTCCTCCTATCCTCACTACTACAGAATTGTTCATCACTGCCGGGCTCCAACCCCTTTCACTGCCGAAAACTGAACTGACGAGAACCATAGCGGTAGTGATGTGAGGTTCGAAACATTACGGATCAAAACACCGGCGGTGATTTGAGGCAACACTGCCGGGTGTCAATACGACCCGACAGAATGACTTGAAATAACACTACCGGTTTGCAACGGAGCCGGTAGTGTTGAGGAATAAAACACTTTCGGTTGTGTATCGCAACCGGCATTACCATAGTAAAGAACACTGTCGGCTGTGCGTCAACCGACAGAGATGTTTACGATCACACTGCCGGTTACAATTCCTTAGTGTTTCAAACGTTTTGAAGGTATATCGCAAGTTGTTTGTATTCCTTAGTGTTTCAAACGTTTCGGAGGTATATATTAATGCAAGTTGTTTGTAGAACAAGGATGTTGTAAATGCAGTCTGGTCGAAACTACCTACTAGTGAAAAATATGGAATTTAGAAAATGTATTTTGGTTGTTCAATTCATTTTAAAACTTGCACACCCATAGTTCACGTGCAAAAGTTGGAACTCAAACTCGCATTTGAAAACTTTATATATAAAATAACAAATTTTAGGGTTATGAGGTTCATGTGCATTAAAAATGACCTACTAGTGAAAGAATGTTTTTTAGACTTAATTCGGTCTTCTAGTGCATACATGAACCTCATATTTATCATCATTTCATATGATTTTCTTAGTTTGAGTTTGCATCTCAACTTTTTTCAGCGACTACATATATAGTATATATATAGTATATGCACTATGGTGTACCAAGCTTCGCAAAGAAATTAGCCGATTTTTTTTTTTCAACCGGCTACCCGTTTCCATTAAAGATTAACGGAAATACAAGCAACAGTTTTCAGACTGTGTTCAGAAGATAAGCAAACAGGACGATGACAGCATATCACCGTTCACAGACGAGAGAACTGAAGCTAACAGCGGTCTTATATTCCTAAGGTTCTGGTCTGTATGGAGAGCCCAGAAGATGAAATAGAGATTGGTGTTTTTTTCTGTGCTCAGGGTCAGCTGGGGAATCCAAAAATCTTATGGGACATAATTGACTGACCGAGCCCGGGCAAGGGCCCAGGCTTGCCAAGGAGCACGTACAATGCAAGAGGCGCTTAGATGGAAAGAGAAAGAATTATGTAAGTAAGCGTCTCTCTACGATCATAATCCACAACGCTAAAAATAGTTGATGGCGCTTATGTTATGGCCGTTGTGTTGCATGCGGATAAATTTTGGCTAAAAATAGTTAATCACGCATGAGGTCGGTCAAACATCGCTGCCTCATGGAGCGTGGAAGCCAGCCATAAGCGCCCGCTATGCAGACCACGGTGGCGGAAAAACGATTTAACAGACCATACCAACCCATTAGCGCCAAGCGTTGTACGAGACCTTATGGACAGCTGCTTTAGATAACTGTCGGTGTTTAGTTGATGGAATATTTTAGGTGACTATTGTAGCACTTTTCGTTTGTATTTGCTAATTATTGTTTTACCATGAACTAACTAGGATTAAAAGATTCGTCTCACACTTTACAGTCAAACTTGTGCAATTATTTTTTTTTATTTACCTACATTTAATGTTCCATGCATGAGGTAAAAGATTCGATGTGATAGATACTGTATCACTTTTTGGGTTTACTTTTTAGCAACTAAACACCCTCTTAATTTTTCTCTATTTTCGGCATAGGTGTGTTTAGAGCCCAAACGTTTGGGCAAAGTTTAGCGATTCTGGCCAAAATTTAACACGGTAGCGAATTGAAAAGATCAGTAGCACGTTTCATTTGTTTATGGTAAAAGTTATCCTACCATGGGTAACTAGGCTCAAAATAATCGTCTTGCAATGTACATCAAAACTGTGTAATTAATTTATTTTTTACCTACATTTCATACTCGGACATGCGTCTTTTGATGTATTTATTGCTTCGATGTGATGGGATGTGATGGAAGTGCAGTAAATTCTAGAGATAAACTTAGGGCTCTAAACACACCCACCT
The DNA here is from genome assembly GCA_015847255.1 of Hyparrhenia diplandra. NCBI lineage: Eukaryota > Viridiplantae > Streptophyta > Magnoliopsida > Poales > Poaceae > Hyparrhenia > Hyparrhenia diplandra. Next base: position 79,318 of record JADLZK010004801.1, read on the forward strand.
GGCATTGATCAAATTATTACGGGCTAGTAGACTGATTGATGACTTTTTGAATTACGAATCTGCTGTCTTCATGGAGGCGACGTCAGCGACGTCCATGGGTCGGTTGCGTTAGCTAGCTCTAGCTGCTGCCTAGGAGCAGGAGGAGTAGACCGTAGGACCCCGACATACGCAGTGTGATGTGATGTGACACGCATGCATTCTTGGAACACCCTGAGAGGAGACACACACGCTCAATGGGCACGGCATCAGGGCTAAAGTTGAAAACGGACGGGATGAATCCCGTTCCGTCCGCAACCGTATTCCATATTTTCCCGTCCGTTTTCGTTTTTACCGGGATAAACGGAAACGGGACTGAAAAACGGGATGTACCTAAGCGGGAGCGGGATCGAAAACGGTAGAGCATTTGTCCGTCCATATTTGCGGAATCCCGTTTTTAACCGGGATATCCCGTTTTGTATCCCGTTTATCATCAATCCGGGATGAAGCATGGAGGCCCAGTTCCGCCGCGTAATCTCGAGAGTGCATGCATGCCATCGAAGAAGCAGGCCCGTTCATTGAGTTCAATGGTGTACTCGTCTGTGGCTGTGCCTGTGTACTCGTCTGTGGCTGTGCCTGTGTGCATGGACGCCGCGTATATTAGTTTTGTTTTATACTAGCTAGTATATATAGTTTGTATATACGTACCCTCATGCCATGTGTGTAGTATGGCTATTTCAGCTATACGTTAATTATTAGTTATTACTAATTCAGCTATATGCCCCGCTTGCACAACAGTACGTGCATGTATACTTAATTACGTATTAGCTTAGCAAAAGCACATGCAACATGTGAACATGTGATGATCATTATATATTGGCTTAGGTGTATTATCCATTTGCCAATGTACTTTGGTTATTGCATTCAAGCTATCATATGCGGCATACATTTTCGGCTTAAGTTCCCGCTTACCGTTCGTTTCCGTCTATTTCGATCGTATTTACCCGTTTAGCTTTACCGTTTATCCCGCTACCGTTTTTCGTTTCGGTTGTCCGGCCCCGCTCCCGTTTCCGTTAAATAATACGAAAATGAAAACGATAGAGCAATTTTCCGTTCGTTTCCGTCCGTTTTCAACTTTAATCGGGGCAGGGAATCAGGGCTGGGGAATAGGCCTGGGCGGCTAGCTCTGTAGTCCATCACCAAATCCAATGCAAACCTGTTAATGTAGGGGTAGTTTGATTTCTTTTTTTTTACAATAACAACTTTATATAATAAGCAGCCATCTTACAAAACGGTACTTCGAAGAAGACCGTATTACAAGGAGGTCCACGGACGGGAATAGTGCAACTACTACATCAGCGAAGACAAAGGCGAACTCGTTGGCGGTGGGTCATAGGGGCGCCATAGGCGTATACACCCGGATGGAGGGACCGCGTCATGCGTCGGTTGTAGTAGGGACGGCGAAGCCATTGATGGAGACCGCACCGAAGCGACCCGAAGGATGAGTAGAAATCTCGTCACCGGTGATAGAAGATGGGGCTCGATGTCGATTCCTAGGTGGAGACACGGTCACCATGTCTGCACCAGTAGTTGTTGTGCCTGGATGGACTGGACTTGTAAGATTGGAGGCCGCAGGGAAGCTACAGAGATGGGGGCGAGCGGTAGAAGCGTGGCGGTGTTGAAGAGTCGATGTCGACCCACGACACCGGGGCCGCACACGTCCGCTTCGAGTCGAGGGAGGAAAACGTGGAGCAGTGCATGTACCACACATGACCATGTGGTTCACCAAGTCCACGAAAAAAACCCTGCATGACCCCATGTGTTCCACCACGTGTCGCAGGAGGGGAGCTGGGAAACAGGTGAGGACCATCAGTAGGGCACACAGCGACGTGTGGAACTCGCTGGAAGCTGGGCGATCTCCGAGTACGGGCGGATTCCCCGCGGCAGCGCTCCTGTCGGAGAAGGAGATGGCGGCCTGGAGGCAGCACACGAAGGCCCCCATCGGAGCCGTGAGGCGTGCGGCGCCGCCTTGAGCTCCTCGAACTTAGCCCTCGTCGGCTGCTCCGAAAAGTCGACGCCATCGAACAGGGACTCGATCTTGACACGAACCTGTTACTGGCTGCGAGTGTGCGCTTGGCACTCTCGCACTTTCGCGTCGTAGCTTGCCCGGCGTGCGGCCATCCTTGCTGATGTCCCTATTGTGCTTCCGCTTGAAGAGGCGGATGAAGTGGTCCATGACACGCTGGTCGAAGTCCTCGCCGCCGTGGTGCGTGTTGCCACCGGTGGCAAGCACCTCGAAGATGTCGTGGCCGCCGAGGTCGTAGATGCAGATGTGCTCGAGGAGCACGGCCCCAGGCGCTGGCGCGACGGGCTCCCCTCGGGGCCGTAGACGCACATATGACGCCGGTGTCCTCGACAACCGATCCGGGGCCCGGCTCCGTCGGGCGACGAACCTTCCCCAGCGGCGTCGACATCTCGAATCTCATCTAATTGGCCGACCGCGGGGCATCTCTCGGGCTTGAGCAGCTTGGATTCCTCGCCCTTTTTGCCCTGCGCCACAACCACCGCCTTCCATGGCCGTCTAGAAGGAAACTAGGTTAATGAGGACGCAGTATTGTAGCATTTTTTGGGTTCACTTTTCATGAAGTAAACACACATATCTATCCATTCTATACTACAACTTGGGATCAGAATTCAGATAAAGGGTGTGTTTAGAGGCCAAACTTCTACCCAAAACTTCCTGCATTCTTTTGAGCCTAGTTACCCTATGGCAGGATAATGTTTACTACAAAGAAACGAAACGTGCTACAGTCTTCTTTTCAATACGCTACAGTACCAAAATTTAAAATTTTTGCCTCTAGACACACCAAAAAGTCTCAGCCAAGCATGACGTGAAATCCTGTCTGCTTCCACACGCTCGATCGATCGGTTCGCTGGCAGTAATTAAAGACAAGATCGCTAGGTTTAGGGTCTCGTCGAGCTGCTGTATGGTGAGGTGAGCATGCCGCTGCCGCTGCCGCTGCCGCTGGCAGAGGTCCTCACAGAGCGTTTGACATGACCTGACCTCTGCGTGGACCGGTGGACAAGCATCCAAGGATCAATTAATACAGACTGAGTGGACCGAGCATCGGACCTACTTCCTCCGTCTCAAAATAATTTATCATTCTTGACTTTTAAGACATCATGTTTGATCTCTCATCTTATTTAAATTATTTATACAGTTTAGAAAATAAATAAATTATTATTAAAGTATTTCTAATAATAAAATAAGTCACATCAAAATGGATGATGTTTATATAAAAAAATTTGAATAAGACGAGCGGTCAAACATGACATCTTAAAGTCAACATGATGAATTATTTTGAGACGGAGGGAACACCTAGGAGGCACCATTTGAAGCAACGGCCAGGGGTCCGCGTTCACGTGTTACTGTGACTGCATGCTCTGGCTTCCATGGCCCGACACGGCAACTTGACGTCCTGCAGCCGATTCACCTGTGTTCCCACTTCGACCTCCATTCCTACGGCAAGTTGACCGGCAAGTCCAACTCGGCTGCAGTGCAGTTACTATGCCCTGTGTGGACGAGTCGTCGAAATTTCGAATGCACCACCCCCGCGTCTCCTTCTCTCCTCTCGTGCAGTAATTTTATTACCGCTGTAAACTTCCTCTCCCCTTCCACCACCGGCCTCTTTAAAGCTACTACCTAGCTACCTAGCTAGCCGGCGGTCGCTGCCAGTTGCCGCCGCCGCATCGATCGATCCGAAGAGAAAGCACGCGGCCGGGCTGCAAGATGGGGCGCGGCAAGGTGCAGTTGAAGCGGATAGAGAACAAGATAAATCGGCAGGTGACCTTCTCCAAGCGCAGGACCGGGCTGCTCAAGAAGGCGCTCGAGATCTCCGTTCTCTGCGACGCCGAGGTCGCCGTCATCCTCTTCTCATCCCAGGGCAATCTCTATGAGTTCGCCACCGACTCCCGGTACGCATGCATCCATCTTGCCCCCACGGGCCGTTCCAATTCCTTCCCGAGTTAGTTCCATCCAATATTCATGTGTGTTTGTTGAAATATGCATGGTTGGCCTGTCTGTCTATCAGTTCGTCATCAGTTTCATCATCTTTATCCTAGCTCTCTGCTATGCTCGTGCTACTGTGTCTATGCCATGCCAGTGCCTCCAATTCGTGCTACTTGCGGTTTTTGGTAACCATGGCTTGTTGTCTGCCTGGAAGCTGCTTAATTGCTTGTTCAAAGCATTCCACATCCATACATACCTGACTTCTTAATGATACAACATGCATTAGTTGTTTGTAATTACTGTTTAGTGTTCTTAACATAAGATTCTATAAAAGACGTTCTATTACCCAGGCGGACCGGATTTATGCTGCTTGCAAAGTAAACTACTGGTCGTGCTGTTTTTTTTTTCGACGGCGTACCATTGGCACGTATTTCATTAAGAGAAGTAGAAATGTTTACACGACCTAGCACGTATCCATGGCGAGATGCCTAGACGCGCGCTGGGTTGACACACATTATAGAGATCACCGACTTGAACGGTAGAGCTTAGAGTGGTGTACTAAGGAGGGAACAAATGTGCGACGGTGAAGAAACGGCGGCGATCAGCGGCCCCTGTTGGAGGGTCCTCCTCGGCGCTGGCGTCTGATGGGCATGAGCCGATCAAGCACCTCGCGCTTGTGTTGCGGGACCGGGTCGACGAAGTGGCCGAGGAACCTCTCCGCGATCGTGGAGTCTGGAGTCTGGGAGGGGGTGCCCTCCGGCCTGCCCTCCCACTTGTTGACCAAGACGCAACGGGCCCGCCGCTCCGGGATGGGATCTCTGAAGGCGCTCCTGGCGGCCAACCTGGTGCTGCGACGTGGAGTCCAGTTCCCCTCGGCAATCCGCGACTTGCGCAGGCGGGACGGATCCTTGATCAGGGGCTCCTCCAGTGGTAGGCAGAAGGAGTCGATGAAGGTAGTTACCGAAGCCACCGTACGGTCGACCACGACCGGTGCGGGTGCCGCAGTTGGTGCGACGGCGGGGGTCACTGGAGCGCCAACAGTTGTGGTGCCCGCAACACCCGCAACCGCGGGAGCAGGTCCGTGGACGGGCATGGGCAGAGTGGACGCCACTGGCGTGGTGTCCCCGTCTGCCACCCCCAGCACCGCCACAGCGGGGGTAGTCAACCGTGGAGAGCAAGCCAGGAGTGGGTCAACTGCACCCTCGCACGCCTCGCCAATCGCGAAGCAGAGCTGGGTCACCCGTAGCGGTGACAGCGGTTCCGACAGCGCCGACTGAGACTACCGAGGGGTAGCTACCGAAGTGGACGAGCGGGACGAGGGGGAGGCGGCGAAGCTCATCAAACATTGGGTCAACCTAAACAAGCGGCCCCTCACTCCCACGCACCAAAATTAGTGGGTCGGAGGCGTTGGCGAGGACGGGGGACTCGGCAGTGTTGAAGTGTGGCCGCATGCCCCGATGCCGTCGCGCCGGGCGCATGGCCCGGCGTCGGCGACGCGCGCCCCGCGAGGCCCCGAGTTGCCCCGCCGAGTCGCCCCCCACCGGCCCCGGGCGCGTCGCCGGCGTCGAGGGGGTGCCCCCGTAGGCACTTGGCGCTGCCGATGCCAAGGGGGCGGGCAAAGGATCGCGACCGACGAGGATGGGGGCCGCGGCGCCGCGGGCGCACTGAGACCCTCTAGGCATCGGCCCGCCCGGCTGATGGGCGCCGAGGCGTGCGGCGAGAGAGTTGTCGCGATGTAGTCCCTAGCTCGGCGCCGTGTCGAGGCGTAAGAGGCAGCGCGACGGGCGCGGTGCAATCGGGTGGCGATGTGACCTCCCCGCCGAGCGGTTGAAGAAGAGGACGACGAGTGAACTTGGCACCGACCGTCGGTGGTGGCGCTAAGGCCGGGCGACGTCTGGCGTCAACGGCTTACAACAAGAGTGAACCCATCGGTGTCAACCGGGCGCAACAAAGACGAGGAACGCGGGCGCCGGTGGAGAGGTGGACCCGTAGCGCAGGTGCACTGGGACCCTAGTCGAGGGAGCGGGCCAAGACGGCGATGCGCTAGTATACGCCCGAGGCCGCCGCGCTCCTACGTCGTCGGCCGGGCGGCGGCGTGTGCGCCCGTCCACCCACCGTAGTCTCGGACGGAGGGCGGCGCCGCCAACGGCGGGGACGGTTGCCACGGGCTGGGGTCGATGGCGAGGCAGCGCAGCGCGAGGCTTGGGGCTCCAGGTCGTCCTCCTCATCGTCAGAGGAGTCAACCAGCGTAGGTGCTTCAGCCTGCCGGTGGAGGAGTGGAAGAGCGACTGGGATGTGCGTCATCGTCGGAGGCGTCCTCGATGGCGACGAGGTCAGCAGCGGGCGAGGCAGCGGCGGGCGGCGGCGGGGTGGACGGAGTCGAAGGCGATGTCGGGCGGAAGGCCGCACAAGGACAACATCCGCGCCACCGACGGCGAGGCCATGGCCGACGCGTGGGGGCGAACCGATGTCGGCGTCGTCCGCAACAACGATCTCGCCCTCCTCGATGTCCGCGACGGAATAGGGACCGGCTCGATCTCGCACCCCCGCAAGCCGGCGGCCGAGGCGGGGGGCGAAGGGGGGCCGCGGGGAGAGGCCCCTCCCGGGTCACACGGACGCCGCGGGGGCCCTGGGCAAGGCGATGACGAGTCTCGGACGCGCCCGCGACGCGTGGCGACCGTCCACAAGGTGCTAAGCGCGGTGCCGACCTCCTCGGGCGAACCGGCGTCGCCGGGGAGGTCACGATCGCGTTGCTCGCATCCCTCACAGCCCGAGCTGGAGGAGCCCGACGGTGCCTCACTCGTCCACCCAGAGAGGCGCCACGCCGACGGCGGCGTACCCCCGGGGGAAGGAGGCAGCGGTGGAGACCGGTCGGCCCCGCGGCCATGGGCGTGCGGTGGCCCCGTCCTGCCAGCCGACCGGGCGGCGCATCTTCCGCACGCCGGGCGGATCCCTAGCGCAGGGGTTGGGGGGGGAGGTTGGTGTGCGCGCCCGAGGAGCGGTCGGTGGTCGCGGCGGGGGCGGGCGGCGTCACGCCATGCATCCGCCCTTGCGCGCGGGGGCCGTGGAGGGGGGGAGAATACGAGAAGGTGCTGGGAGGAGGTGGTGGATCCGGGCGCCGAGGAGAGGGATCCGTTGGCCGGGAGGGGGCGGCGGCGCCGGCCCGCCGGCGGGCGGTGGGGAGGGGGCCAGGAGAGAGGGGTGGGGTTGGATCCGTTGGGGAAAAAATCATTCCATACTGGTCGTGCTGTTTAAATAAACAATTAAAATCTTGCATTGTAAACCCAAATGGTACTTTCAGATCTCAAAATTATTAAGATAAGACGAAAGTTAATGGCAATTATCTCGAGGCATAGCTCTTCTTTTGTGTTTTTGCAATTTTCATGTTAGCTTTTCTTTTTATATACTTTGAAGATACTGGACAATGGCTTTACTTGTTGGATTGCATATAAGCATGCATCATGGTTGCTTTACAAAATTTTGTTGATGCTGAGTACATTTCTCTATTGCAATGCAAGATAGGTGATGATATAGTACTTGCATGATTGCTTTCCAATAAGGAATATGCCCTCAATATTTACTTATCCCTTGCAATGATCTCTGGTTTAAAGCATAAACCAGTCACTAGATTATTTTAAGAACTTCTAGAGAAATGATTTCACATTCTTTTTGTTTTCCTTCTTTTCAGCATGGACAAAATTCTCGAACGTTATGAGCGATTTTCCTATTATGAAAAGGCTCTTATTTCAGCTGAATCTCAAAGTGAGGTATTATCGCTTTGTATGAGTATTATCACTTGCATATGTCAATATATATTCAAAACAGTTTAACCTAATAAAAGTGTATATGATGCCACAACATCATTATTCTGTCCATTATTTGAAGTCTTGACACCTGACAGCCTGGTAACTCATTTAATTTGAATGTTAACGTTATTCAAATAATATTAAATGCATTTCCTGTGATTTTTTTATGGATTTCTATACTAGGTTATTCATTGACTATTGACTGCTTGTAGCTGCAGTATATTCTATATACTTGTGTTGCTGGATGAACTTACTTATGAGTTGGGACTTTTTTTTTTTGTGGCGTTTGAACTCAAATTTGAATGCGGGCGTAATTAAAATTTTTCTACATTGTTTAATCATCAATCTTGTATACTTGGATAAATCCTAGTGCTGTAATTTTAAATGTACAGTTATCAAAATTTGAAGTTAAATTTGTTCCACCTTCAGTGATAAATATAACTCTTTATAAGACAGCAAATTTAAGTCAAACCATAAAAAAAATAGGCTATGTCCATTGGCTCTATTTATGTCCATTGGCAGAAACAAATCAAAATTCTCATGTTTTAGCATGCTGAGGCAAGTCAAAACATTGCAAGGGGTGCTATAGTACTATGTTTTTCGGAGTTCAACATTGTGTCAGTAATCTTCCTGGCCCATCCAAAGGGGGGATACAATGTTGCTAACATTAATTATAACCTTACTGTTATGCCCATCCAAAGGGGGATACAATGTTGCTAACATTAATTATAACCTTACAATTATGATGCTATGTTTTCTGAGTTGCTATTTCTCTTTTTTAATTTTTGTTTCTTGATCTCTTCCTCTTCCTCAATAATTATTTTCATGTTACTGATTTTCAGTCTACCTTATATTAACTTGATATATACTCACCACTTTTAAAAGAGCATATATATGTTCATCAAATCAAAAGTGAACTAATTCATCGGAGTTTATTTTTTCCTTTTTTCTCTTCTCGATGTTGATTCATAGGTATTTTTTTGCATATATAGGTCGAAATAATAACTTGACTGTCTTGCAGCATAGGATTATGTTCATTTGTCCAATGTAAATTTACATAGGAGCAGAGGAGCCTAATAATGATATGTCCTGCATTTCTTTTGAGACTGATCTTTGCTTATGCTTAACTAAGAAGACATTAGCGCATTCTGACCATCATCAGGCTGTCTCCCTGCCTAAGCCTGACAAAATGCAATCTGAATTTTTTTGTCTAGCTTTAATCCGTCTAGATGCTTGTGATATAAACTATCAGAAATCAAGCTCCTCGTTTCCTTTCTAATTTACAATTTCAATATATATGATGTCCCTTCATAAAAAAATCATCGTGAATTCTTTAAACTAGTCATCAAGTGATTTTCGTTACTTTAGTCCACATCAACAAATCCTGGAGTTATTAATGCTTTTGGCAATATACCATGACAACATTTTTTGGGTATAAAAATAGGATGATTCTGTTTATAGATGATAATTATTAATCTGATAACCCTTTATTTGTACTGAAATGTTCATTCTGTTATTTCTCATTTTGTCTCACATGCTTCTGCGGTGGAAACATTCTTTTATGACTCCGAAATATAATTATGAATTTTGTACATACTGTTCATATCTGCTATTCTTGTACTGTAAATATGATCAGATGAAAATTCCTGTCTGCTGATGAGAATGCAAGTGCTAATGTGTTTCAATGTACTGCACCAATATTAAAATAAGCATATGGTAAAGTTGAATTCCTGAAAGCATCAGGTACCCGTCAGCTCTTATTTTTAATTTTGAAAACTGATGTTAAGTAAGTGATTGCGCGCAGTGGACAATCTTATGTTCAGTTTTTTATAAAAAAAGACACTTTACTAGCATACATATGTTTGTTTCTCACTGTCTCCAGGTTATCCATATCTGCTACTTCCTAAATCAGTTCTGACAAAATTTGTTTTACTATTCAGGGAAACTGGCGCTACGAATGCAGCAAACTGAAGGCTAGAATTGAGAACATACAAAAATACTACAAGTAATAACTTTGATAGTTATTTGGATTTCGAATAATTTGGAATTAATATCATCCTGTTACTGTACTTGTCCTAAAGAAACTGCCTTGTTTAGGACGGATGTAGTGCAAGAAAAATAATATGTGTCTTGCAGGCACCTGATGGGAGAGGATCTGGAGTCTTTGAATCCCAAAGAGCTCGAACAACTAGAGCGGCAGCTAGAGAGGTCACTGAAGCACATCAGATCAAGAAAGGTAGTAACAGTAGTTTTGCTTAAATTTATAACCTGGGATCTCTTCTTCTGTTTACTGTATAGCCAATGTTTGTGTCACTGCTATAAATGATTTGCTGCTGTAAAATTGGGTATTTATATATTGACTACTGACAACCTGATCCATGTTTAATTTGGATGTTGTGCAGAGCCACCTTACTGCCGAGTCTATTTCTGAGCTAAAGAAGAAGGTAATCAAAGCTGAAAAACTTTAATGGCAGTTGCACACAGGCTTACAAAAAAAAAAAAAAAACACTGGAGTGGCCTTGCCATGTTTAATTTGGATGATAATTTTTGGTTTAGGATTCTCTGCATCTGAACAGGTAGCTATCACAATAAATTTCTTGTGAAGAATTGACTGTTGGAACTATTGTGGTGTGCAGGAGAGGTCATTGCAGGAGAAGAACATGGCTCTGCAGAAGGAAGTAAGCTGCCAGATACTGCACCATTTGCATTGTGAACAGAGGGCTTTGATGTGTACTGTATCTTCTTTTTGTAGCTTGCAGAATGGCAGAAGGCGGCTGCGAGCAGCCAACAGCAGCAGCTGCAGGTGCAGTGGGATCAGCAGACACAGACCCAGGTACAGACAAGCTCATCATCCTCCTCCTTGATGATGAGGCAGGATCAGCAGGGACTGCGACCTCCACAAAACATATGGTACACTTGTACGCTCAATTCTACTCGTCGTTATCTGAATTGGTCAACGCCATATCATACCATGCTCGATCACGATCAGCTTCCTGCCGTTGACGATCGGAGAGAGAGGTGAAGAGGTGGCTGCGGCGGCGCAGCCACCACCGGGGCAGGCGCAGCAAGCACAGCTCCGCGTCGCAGGTCTGCCGCCATGGATGCTGAGCCACCTCAAAGCATAATGCCGGTGAGGGCGATAGCACATCGACCTCTCTCTGCCTGCCAATGAATCATGGCGTAGGATCGAGTACCATATGGTTGCCTGTCCCATCGATTGCGAGCAATATGGCGTCGAGTTCTGCAAGTGACTGTTCGAGGCAGCAGCAATTAAGCTAAACTATTGTTTTGTTTGCCAGCTAGAAAGGGTAGCCGCGCTGTGTAATCTTGTCTCCTGCTAGCATGTAGTATGTACTCAGATGCATGCATGCGTATATCAGCATACGTATGCTTTATATTACCGGTCAGTTACCCTTGAATCTAGTGCTTTTGGTGATGAGAGGGTGCAGTTTACTTTAAACATGTTTTGTGCTGCTGCATATGCTGAGGATGAATGAAACCGTTCTTGCATATGCATTGTGCTGCTGATGCATGGTATATATGTGGCCATGAGCCTCACGCTACCGGAACTGCCGCCATTGCCAAGTGTTCCATACTTTGCCGTGTACAGGATATCGGGCACACGGCAAAGAGTCGCTTTGCCCGAGTGTCCCAACAGAGACACACGATAAAGACTCAACACTCGGTTTTTCTCCTCTGTGCCGAGTGTCGTTTGGCAAGACACACGGCAACGACAGGGCACACGGCAAAAGTCGGCTCTATGCCGAGTGTTTTGAGGGTAACACTTTCGGCAAAGGTAGCGACGCCGTTAACCCGCCGGGGAGCGCGCGCCACCGTTACCTTCTTTGCCGAGTGTCCAACGGTTGACACTCGGCAAAGCAATTTGCACTCGGCTACTGTTTAATTTTGCCGAGTCGTCCACGATTTTACTCGGCTTATGACCTTCTTTCCCGAGTGTAACCAAAGACACACGACAAAGAATTTTATTTTTTCCCCAATTGGCTTCATACTTTTTCTCCTCAACATCTATCATATTTCCTGCTCCCTGACAAAGTTTGGTGTATTTTTAAATTTATTTGCTATTTTTAACTAACTAATTATTTTTTAGAAAATTTTTTTTTAATCAGGTGAAATTTGAACTACAAGTTATCCAAATATTTTGAAAAAATTATTTGCTCTTTTTAACTTATTAATTATTTTTTAGACAATTTTTTTAATCAGGTGAAATTTGAACTACAAGTTATCCAAATATTTTGAAAAAATTAGTGTAAAATTTATATTCATGTTACTCAACCCAGTTTAAGTCCCTACACAAGATATGATTAGGGTTTTCAAACATCTCATTTTGGAAACAAGCCCCCAAACGTGTGGGTGAACGGTTTTTTAATTGTATAAAACGAAAAAAGTAAAAAATCATGAAATTCGACGAGTTGTCATCATATCACATGTGGAAGCTGTGGAAAAAAAAATTTAGAAGATTTAGAACAAGTTGTGACGAACATCGCTTGAAATTTGGAAAATCACCTTAGAAGTTTCAGAGTTAGTGAGAGTGATCTCCTGTTTGTTGGATATATAGGGATGGTCAAATTGTGATTTGACTTTGAAACTTTTTCTATAGCCAAAAGATATCAAATATAGGGGCAAGTTAAAATTTAGCTATTTTTTCAGATACGTTTGATAATTATTAATTTTTTAATTGCGTGTATATAAATTAAATACTGGCGTATAACCACATAAAATAATGGTCCTTTTCTATGAAATTATCAAATTTCCATTGTTTAATTAATCTTAAATGGTATTTTCAAAGTTGAATGGAAAAAATTTAGAAAAAAAAAGGTTTTGGGAAAAGGAAAACCGAATAAGGAAATTGTTTTTTTAAATATCCTTGCCGAGTGTAATTTCATCTCGACACTGCAGAGTGTCGACATTTTACACTCGGTACTGAAGTACCATTTTTTTTTTTTTGCGACACCGGCGCGTTGACGAGAAATGAAATGGCGCTTTTTTTTCCTTTCTATGCCGAGTGCCTGGGCAGGTGGCACTCGGCTTAGAAAATGGCTTCCATTTTTTTTTTTTTTTATTTTTCTATGCGAGTGCTCAGCTCTTTGCACTCAGCGTAGGAAATGACCGATTTTTTTAATTTTTGTTATTCTTTGCCTAGTGCAAAAGAGCTGGGCACTCGGCATAGAAAATGACCGATTTTTGTTTTTCTCAATCTTTGCCGAGTGCTTGGATCTTGGCACTCGGCAAAGGCTAAATTTTTTTTTACCGGAAATCCTACCTTATCCCCCTTCCTCTCACTCTCACTCTCTCGCTCCGTCACTCCACCCCGCAAACGCCGGCGCCGGCGCCGCCCACCCCACCCGCGCGCCCCGGCCGCCTACCTCGCCGGCCGCCGAGCCCCGCCTACACCTCGGGGGCCAGCCCGCCCACCTACACCTCACGGCGCCCGGCCCGCCCGCCCGCCCCCGCACCGGCGCGCACACCGCGCCGCCCGTCCCTGCCGAGCCCCGCCTCACCTCGCCGGTCGCCGCCCCCGGCCGCCCCACCTCGCCGTCCCGCCAAGCCCCGCTAAGCGCGCGCCCACAAGAAGGCGCCACCGACCATCCCTACGCCACAACAAGGTGCCGTCCCGCCCCATCGGCCCATCCCCGCCCCCACCGGTGCCGAGTAGAAGGGGAAGGGGAAGGAGAAGAAGAAAGGGGAAGGAGAAGGAGGGGGAAGAGGAGGAGGAGGAGGAAGGAGGAGGAGGGAGGGGGGGGGGGAAGGGGAAGGGGAGGGGAGGAGAAGGTGGAGGTGGAGAAGAAGGGGAAGTTGGTGGGAGGACGGCCGGCGTTGTCCATTCTCGTTCGTGCTCTTCCCGACCGCCCATCGTCCTTGCTCGTCCGTGCTCATCCCGTCCGCCGTCATTCTTCCTGCCGCCCAAGCAAGGTGATCTCGGTGTCGTGTAGTGGTGGTAATATATGAATGAATTTCATGTGTATGGATATGTACTAGTCGGCCATCGTGGCATTGTTTTTTCTTGTAGGTATTGAAAACCTCACCATGTAGGGAAGGTTCTATCCAAATTTTTAATTGAGCTTGTTTTTTTTTCAGGTGATAGCTCGTCGGTATCGAACCGGAGTACGTGACTTTACCGCCACTGCTGGTCTGCTTGCACCGCTAGATATAACACCTCTTTACATATGATGGTCGTAGATCACATAACCCAGTTAGGAATCTCCCATTCGAAAGTGATACGGTTCGAAGTATGCAGATATTTGCATATGTAAAACCATATCTCTTTTGAATTGTCCATGTTTTTTGGACAGCCCGAGGATGCGTAGAAGGGGTTAGTTTCTGCGCTCTACTCATATCCGCGAAGGAATTTTGACAGTACCTCCCTGTTGTTCTCTGGATACACAATCTCCCTACCGGGACGTGTGTTTGGAGAACAGCGGGGAAGGTGCTGTCGAAATTCTGTCTCGGATACGAGTAGTGCACAGAAACTAACCCCTTCTACGCATCCTCTGGTGGCATTAGGACCTATCTTTACCTATTAGATAGTACGGTGTTCGTGTAGAGATGCAATGGAGTATTATATTACTCATGTGGAGTATATGTTAAAGGATGGATGACTGTGGGTGGATGTATGATGGCTGGAATGGTTATGGAGCCTGGAACGCGGAATGGGTGACAAATACCAATGCTTTCTTAGAAGCAGCATTCCGGGGGGCTAACGAAGGTGCTAGAGTTTGGTGTCCCTGCAGCGAGCGTAGGAACAGGCGTAAACAAGAAAAGTTTGAAATGGGCAAAACCTTGGCAAGCATGGATTTATGCCAGACTATACCTGGTGGACCCACCATGGTGAAGGACGTAGGAGAGACGAGGCCGTGAGACAACGCATTGAGGATCTCGATGCAGAAGGTGGGGTAGCGGACATGGTGGATGACTATCATGAAGCAAACTTTGGTGGAGGACATACGGAAGAGGGTGACCAGGCAGAGGCAAACTGCAAAGGCGTATTACGACATGTTGTTAGCAACACAGAAACCCCTTCACCATCATACAAAGGTCTCTCAACTAGATGCCATTGGACGCCTTATGTCCTTGAAGTCCCAATGCCACTTTAGTCAAGAGTCTTTTGAGAGAATGCTCATAGTTGTTGGCACATTGCTTCTAGAAGGTCACGTCCTTCCAAAGAACATGCACGAAGTCGCGGAAACTCCTAAATGTATTCAAGATGCCATATGAGTAGATACATGCTTGTAAGAATGGTTGCGTCTTATTTAGGAAGGAACATGAGGATGCTACGCACTGTCCAAAGTGCAAATCCTCTAGGTACTGGAGCAGGACTTGGGTGATGGCGGAAGAGGCGGATGAAAATCCCCCGTAAATGTCCTACACACCGCCATTCATATCGAGGATCCAACGGCTATACATGACCGAGGAGTCCACGAAGCAGATGACATGGCACGAAATTGGACATCGATACAATCCAGACAAGATGGTACATCCTTCAGATGGTGAAGCATGGCAACATTTTGATAACATTCATCATGACAAAGCTCTAGAGCCTCGTAATATGCGTATTGCGATGGAAACGGATGGGTTCAATCCTTATGGATTGATGGCTGCCCCGTACACTTGTTGGCCCATGTTCGTTATCCCACTCAATCTCTTCCCTAGCGTCGTCTTCCAACGGCGAAGCTGTTGGCGGTCACTAACGACATATTTTTCCCGTCAACTTACTACCATAAAGGGAGTAAAACTATACCTTTTTATACTCATATACATTTATCACTAATAAAATTCCACTTGTAGTGTCTAGTATTTTATTTTGCAGATTTATAATAAAAGCAAGTGGAAAACTGACCAAAGTACGCCATCCGGGGAAGCGCATTCTTGCAAAATACAAGCCCAGGAGCAAATCGACCCAAAACATCAAAACTGGGCCGAGCCAAGCCCGGCCCACAACTTTTCAAAACGAAGGAAGCCAACCCACCGAGACCGGGCGGCCGAGCCCGGGGGGGCGCGCGCTACCACGGTGGTGCGGCCGCACCCTCCCCGAGGCGTTTCGGCCCGACCTCGGGAGGCGGTTCATGAACCTGCCAAATGGGGATTACCGACGTGGGATGGTCGGTTTGCTCTAATTAGGAAGGTTTACTGTGTCGGTTTTGGTGTAAATTAGCACTTAGGCCCCTCCTCCAAGTGTATAAGTAGTCCCCCTCTCTTCCTCTCTCAACACACACCACTTGGAGTCCAGCAAACCAGCAATCTTCCTCTCTCTACCACCTCTACCTCTCTCTCTTCTTCTACTTCTTCTACTTCTTCTTCTTCTTCTTCTTAGTTCTTGGTTAGCACTTGGAGTAGAAGAGCTACAAGGAGGGCTTGTCTCCTAGAAGAAAGTGCCTTGGTAATATATCTTCTCAATGGAGCATTCTTCTATTTGCAAGTCTTATATCTATGTTCTTGGCCTAACTTATGAACTAGAGTATAGTCTTGTTCATGTTCTTGTGTTGGTATATGAACTAGCATATAGTTTACATATCATAATCTTGACATGTTCATATCAGTTCTTCATCGATCATCATATGCCTAACTTGATTAGAGGTGGGATATCGGTTCGTTGTTCCTTCGGGTTTGCTCTTGTTCTAGTCCATCCATTCGACGAGTGGGGATCCTGGGGGGACAAGAGTAGTGCTCTGATATGCGGGCATGGTGCCCGGGTATTACGACACCTGCGAATATGAGAGCATGCCACGGTTGAGGGGGTAGGCGGCTGGGTCGTGACAAGCCTTGACCGTCCCTTGAAATCCCCCCACGTTCGTATGTGATGTAGGAGTTCGTAAATGCCTTGGTGGGAAGCAGACTTCCTGGTGGGGTCTCCCCGGTATCCTAGACCTAACCATGCCTAAATCAGTTTGCATATGATCCTAACTATTCATTTGTATGGCCATGACTAGATACATTAGAATTACTCCATTAGGTTATTCATTTATTCTTTATCTATTTTCTTTATCCTTTGCTGGTGGATTCTTAAGTGTGTGTCACACTATCCATAAACCGTTACTGCTTACCCCTGTTATGAACAATTTGGTCTAAGCAAACACATGATCCTCTATTCAGATGCCATGCTAATAAACACATGCCTTCCTTTGGGAAAATATAAATAACGATACCCTGAATACTTCCGGGTGAAATGCTACAATGATAGATCCGTGCGCTTGCGGATGAAATATCTAAGATGGCAAGATCTATCCCGTTGATAGTCCCGTTCAGATCACCGACATGGTGGTTTCACTCGGGAATGTCAGTGACGCATTTCTGGCACTGTTATTGGGGATGGGTTTTATACCTGTTTCCTTTGATTGCGCTAAGAAATGTCAACAAGAACATATTCTTGTCATTGATAATTCTTGGGCACCCTAGGAAGCATATGGGTGTGTTCATAGAGCCCGTGATTGATGAATTGATCAAAGCTTGGGACGAGGGGGTATGGACATACGATCGAGCTACAAAGCGAAGCTTCAAGATGTATGTTTGGTACCAGTACTCCATGCATGAATTTGTGGCATATGGAGTATTCTACGGTTGGTGTGTTCACGGCAAATTTCCATGCCCAGTATGCAAGACAGCTCTGAGGTTTCTTTGGTTGACGAAGGGTCACAAGTTTTCCTGTTTTGACCAACATCAACAATTCCTTGAACTTGACAATCCATTCAGAGAAGACGAGAAGAACTTCACGAAAGGCCATGTAGTTACGGTCCCTCCACTAGAGATGATGTCAGGTGCCGCGGTCAGTGCTCTGCTTGATGCTCTTGTGGTAGACGACACGCCCGCAAATGGTCGCTTTGTGGGGTATGGCGAGGATCATGCTTGGACTCACAAGTCAGGCTTAGAGAGGCTCCCCTATCATGATGATCTTCTTTGTCCACATCACATCGATACAATGCACACTAAAAAGAATCTTGGCAAGGTACTATTTGGAACAATCATGGATACAGATAAGTCAAAGGACAACATTAAGGCTAGAGTGGATCCGCGGTGTTATGCGACGGACCAAAGGATGAGATGATGCCTCCTAGAAATGGCAAGAAATGGACGAGGCCCAAGGGGCGATTTCACATTAAGCTTGGGGATGAAAGGAAGGAAGTACTAGAATGGTTTTTGAAGATAATGTTCCTTGATGGGTATACGGCGAATCCTAGGAGAGGAGCAAACTTGTCGTCTCTACAAATCATTGGGCTCAAGAGTCATGACTACCATGTGTGGCTTGAGCGGCTTCTTCCGGTCATGGTTCGAGGCTATGTTCCTGATCATATCTGGCAAGTGTTGGCAGAGTTGAGCTATTTCTTTCGTCAGCTATGTGCTAAGGAGTTATCTCGACCCGTGGTTGTAGACATGGAAAAGGCAATTCCTGTGTTGGTCTGTAAGCTGCAGAAGATCTTTCCACCATGCTTCTTCACTCCAATGCCACATTTGATTATGCACCTCCCGTACGAGGCAGGAATGGGGGGCCTGTGCAGTAGCATTGGTGTTATTCAGTTGAGAGATCCCTAAAGGTTGTTCAGAAGAAAATTGGAAATAAATGCAAGATTGAAGCTTCCATCGCCGAGGCCTCGGTTCTGGAGGAGGTGTCAAGCTTCTCAACAACATACTATGGTGACAACCTTCTGAGCGTGCACAATCCACTCCCTCATTACAATGCTGGGGAAAATTTGTCGAAGCTCATCCTTTTTCGAGGGCAACTTGGAAGTGCAAGTGGTAAGACCACGAAGACCTTGAGTCGTCCAGAGTGGCGCACTATCATGCTCTATATACTGACCAACCTCACATAAATGGCGTCGTACATGGTGTAAGTCACTATTTCTCGTTGTACTTGTTCTCGAGTACTCACTGTTCTACATCCAACACCCTTCTTCACTCCAACCTCACAGGGAATTTACTCAACAATTCTGGAGGAGGAGGAGGGCACCCAAACGAGATCAATTGGACACCCTTTTTAAATAGGGTGTGGGCAATGGAAAACCTGATTTCATTTCTTGGTTCAAACGGAAGGTATGTTCTATTTTCTTGCGCGTACTTAGTTTGACATTCTCATCCTGCTTTAAACGGGTTACGAATGATATAACATTTCAGGGCCAAGACGATGTCAATATGGACCCAGAGTTGAGACAAGTTTCCGGTGGCTATGAGTTTAGGTTCCAGACATTTATCGGTTATGATGTTAATGGATATCGATTCCACACAATAAGCAATGAGGAGAGTCGACCCAACCGAAGAACGACAAACACCGGAGTTTTCAAGCCCAGCCTTGATGGGGACGAATATTATGGAAGAGTTGAAGAAATAGACAAACTCACATTTCAGGGCCGCCAACCTCTTAATCCTGTCGTTTTTAAATGTCATTGGTTTGATCCTAAAGAAGTAAGTGTTGGTATACCTTATAACATAAAATATAGAGGCTTTTAAAACGAAAATAAGGGCTTAAAATGAATATTAACATAGTATAGGGGCTTGACTAACATAATTCCACGAGTTTTGGTGATTTATATATTTTTTAGGGATTAAACAGGAATATGCCCAAGAGTTTGCAAGCCCTATGACATAAAGACGTATCCGTGACATAATCCAACTTGGAACCTACACAAGAACATTCTAGAAGAGACTAGAGGACACCAGAAGAGGGGTGGGGCCCACCTTGCAGAGCCAGGCGGTGGCCGCCCTAGGGCCTGGCCGCGGCCGTCCTGGTGGGGCCCCCTGTCAGCCTCTCATTCAAGGTCGGTTCACAACCGCCTATGAGGAGCAATCTAGTCCATCCATCAAGGTCGGTTTGATCCAAGGGCTCTCGTGCATCCTCCGGGGCTATATAACAAGACTCCCTGACCCTTGGATGAAACCCTAAGTCATTCTACTCCATACCGAGTCCATCATCAAGACCCCAAGTCAAGATCCCAAGCCCTAGTTCCACCATAACCAGAGCAATAGCTATCTAGGTTAGTTCTAGAGGAAGTCAAGTATTGTCTTGAATTCGATCATCAAGAAGTAGTGAGAGCCGAGCTTCTCATGGCTTCTCTCTTGTATCTAATATTGTAAGTATTTGGTTAGAATACAATTTCTATGACTTTATTCTATTTAATGATTATATTCTTAGTTATATGTTTCCATGCTTATTATGATTATATATTTAGTTTAGTATGTGTGCCTTTATATTCAAACATGGAGTCGTATAGCGCCCATTTAGATGATCACTTTGTGGGTGGTCGACAATATGTAAACGTGGTGTTTACACAACGTTTGCCTGCGACATCACCCTATATTCCGGGATGTGTGGTAGATCGTGGATGTGATATTGCCATTGAGTCCTTTGTAATCCACCCCCCGAATGTAGGGATAGTTGAGCTTTATTACTATGGTAGACTTTCTTTGTTCCTAATCTTCCTTAGTAATGTTCACCATGTGTAGATATATTGCTTTCATACCATGAGGACTAGGTGTATTGCACTAATTGTAGTATGCATTGACATATAAGTAGGAGTAACTTAGGAATATTCTATCTGTTCTACCTATACCATGATATTTAGCCTGTTATGACACCATCTAGTGGGATACCATGATCTTTGACTTGGATGTTATCATTATTATTATTCTTTATCATTGTTTATCTTTATTATGTGACTTACCTAGTTTGAGTTTAGTATGATGCATATGGTTTACACTACATTACACCATTGCAAGTGAATCATCATTAAATCATCAACCTACCCATAGCCTACCCCTTCCCTATGGTAAAATATAAATACGATACCTGGATAGACTCCTGGTGAAATGCTACAATTGGGTAATTCTATCGCGTAAACTGCGAGATACCATAATTATATTATCATTGCAAGAGATTCAAGTGTCATATTAAGAATATCCGTTCACGCATTTCTTAGCGTTGTGAGCTAGGGTGACAGACTAGTTTCGTAGGCAATGCTAGAATGTGTGGTACAACTTTTGTGCCTATCGTGGTGAGATTAACTCCACCATAGATAATGTTACAGAGTCATACACCATAACTAACACCGTCTAACTTTATTAACTCTCCGCTCTGACTTTTATTGGAATGTGAGATTAACTCCACATCCAAACTAACTTATTAGATATATACCACTTATACATTTCTGGCGCCGTCCTAAGAGTGGATCTTAATCCATTCTTTTGTGATTGCGTTAAGAAATGTCAACAAGCATTTCTGGCGCTGTTGCCGGGGAAGGGTGCTAGCCAAACCTAAACACACATACATGGATAGATTGATATCACTTGCATCACGTAATGTATCGAGGACCCATTATCAACTACTCAAACAGGCTTACCCTTGTTTGTCTACTTGTTTTTGATCTTATGCGGGGTAAATGAATGAATTGGAGTAACCGTCAGGAAAATTATATTGACAATCCGAAGTATTAATCGGAAGGGCAAGATCCGGACTTAGAAGGACACCCACACCCCTACGGTTCGGACGTTGATCGGTCAGGGCGAGCCTATCACTGTGTTTGAGGCTATGGCCGATAAGACGCTTCATGAGTTTTTGCTCCAACTACGGCCAATGTTCGTGACTTTGGGACCGGAAGTTGAGATTGGAGATCATGACTTGAACTCAAGCCTAGACTTATTAACATGGTGCTAGCCAACCAGTTTTGCGGAAAGGCACACGAAGATGCTAGTGCTCATCTCCAACATTTCCTGGAGATTTGCAGCACTTTCACTATGAAAGATATACCAAGGGATGCAATCCTACTTCGTCTCTTCCCATTTTCACTCTTGGGGAAAGCGAAGCAGTGGTTCTATGCTAACAAAGAGAAAAATACAACATGGTCACTTTGCTCTACTGCCTTCCTCGCAAAATTCTTCCCAATTGGCAAGACCAATGCCTTGAGGGGAAAGATTTCAAATTTTCAACAACAGCACGATGAATCTGTCCCAGAAGCATGGGAGCGCTTTCAAGAATACATCTAAGAATTTCCACACCATGGGATGGAGAAGTGGTTACTCATGCAGACTTTCTATCATGGGCTCACTACGAGTACCCGTGAGACGATGGATGCTGCAACAGGAGGTGCTTTCCTCTCACTTACAATTTCCAAAGCTACAGAACTTGTGGAAAAGATGGCTTCCAACCACAGTTGGAATGAAGAGCGTCCAACCCGCAAGAGATCAAGTGGAATGCACCAGTTGAAGGAGGTAGACATGTTGTCTACCAAAATGGACCTTATAATGAAGAAACTTGAGGATAGAGATCCTGAGACCAAGACTGTCATGCAATTCGATTCTCGCATGACTTGTGAAGAATGTGGCAACACTGGCCACATAGGCAAGACTTGCCCAGAGAATAGAGAGGAGGTACATTATATCAATAACAACAACAACTACCGTCCTCCACAGAATCCTGGATGGAACCAACAAAGGCCAAGGTTCCAAGGTGACTTCCAAGGTAATTATCAAGGTAACAACTTTAATAATAGTTTTAATCAACCTTCTTTAAGAGATTTAGTTGTAAACCAAGGAAAAGCTATGGAAAATGTTGGGGAGGGCAACCCTAGCCAGCCCGGCAGCTCCAAGCAGCCTCTCAACAAGGAGGCCAAGAACTAATTCTTGTCAAGCAAAAGTATGAAGTCTTGCGGGTGGGCGAGCGAAGGTCCCGTCGCTACGAGCATGAACGGCGAGCTTCACCCCTCCGTCACCGGCGGTCCCCCGGCCGACGATCGAGAAGCTAAGGGAATGAGCGGCCCCGTAAGGTGACGGGCGGCGACGAAGGTGTCTCCTAGCGATGGGTCCCCGGCGGCGGCAGCGGGAGGCTGGGAGAGGGCCCCGTGGTTCTACCCCCCGGCTGGGGGCGGCCGGGCCGGCGTGGAAGCCCCACGGCTCCCAAGTAAGGAGAAGTCGCAAGCATATTCCCGAGTAATAGCCTTGTATGAATAGTTACTAGCCTTTTGCCTGCAGGGCCCATCCGTAAGCGTGTGTTCCCCACCTACCATGTACCAAATTGTAAATCAGCCCCTCGACCCCGGGTATTCCTATAAATACCCGGGTACGGGCTCAAGAAAGAGGATGGATTGTTGGCCAGCTTAAGTGCCATTTACTCATTTTTGTCACATCGGCGTCTTGCCCCGCGCATCGTCCAACCCCCTCGCCGGAGGCTCGGGTGACCCGATCCTCCCGACCCTCGGCAACTCCAAAGGTCGGGCCGTCGGAGGTCTCCCTCGCTCCTCATCCCCGTGTTCCCGACTCATCCCGTGGAAAAGCCCTCGCCCCTTCCCCCCTCAGGGAGCGAAGGCAAAGGGGGCAGGAGTGATCCCCTTACGATTGCGCCCGTCCGTGGGATCGATACGAAAAGCCCAAAGCCATGCGGCCACTCGCCGATCGGACGCCCTGCGTCGTGGCGGGGCAACCCCTCCACCCGTGGAGGACCCCTCGGATCAAACCCACGGGAGGGCGGCAAACGGTCACCACACGGCCGAAGCAGCTCGCGCCGAGGCTGCGGGAGCAGGGGGCCAGTCGTCGCGGACCCCGGCTCGTCCGATTTCGGAGGTCACCGAAGAGGAAACCCCAACGCCCGGCAAGGCGGCGCTCGCAGGGTCGAGGGCGGTGGTCCGGCACCGGTGGCGCAAAGGTCCCCGCCCGAGTGAGCCCGGCCAACCCGCTCGAGGGGGCTCATCGAAAGTTCAAATGAGAGGATGACGAAGAAGAAACCGAGCAAGGGGAACAGGCTCTGGAAGCTCTTCAAGCTCGGTCGCAGAGAAGCGAAGGTTCTTGCAAGCCACGGATCGAAGGCGCGCTGCGGGCCGCTTCGAGGAGCAAGCGGAAGCCGCGGGGCCGAGCTTGCATGGATCAACCAACGGCTTGTGGCAGTACAAGACAGAAGTCAGTGGCGGAGGGCGGCCGCGAACCCAACAATCACCCGCGAGGCCCCACTTCGGGGCAAGCCCCACCTCCATCAACCCCGCCACCACCGCAACCGAACCGGCCACCATCGCAAAACCACCCCCTCCGCGCCCCCCGCGCATTAACCGGCTATACCCCAACATCTCCTCGAAGGCGACGCCATCGAAGCGCCCACCCGCCCCACCGCTAGCAATAAGCCCCCACTACGACCCCCAAATCCCCGCTGTCCCTACGCTCTCGGTCGCGGAGTGGCCTCCATCCTCGACCCCCAACATCTACCAAGATATGCGGGGATCACCGACCCCGACGGTTTATCATGAGCTACGAGGCAGCGGTAGAGGCAAATGGGGGGATCACACCACTATGGCAAAATCGTTTGTAATCATAGCGAGGGGAGTAGCCCAATCTTGGTATTGCACCCTACCTCCGAATACCATCCGGTCCTGGTCAGACCTTCGAGCCGCTCTCCAGGCAAACTTCAAAGGCGTAGACTCCGAGCTTATCAACAGCACGGAGCTCCTGAACGTCGTGCAGAAGCCCAGCGAACCATTGCAAGAATGGTGGCGGAGGTTCCTCCAAACCAAAGCCAGAACAGAAGGGGTCTCCGTCGAGGCGTCATAATGGCAGCGGTTGCATGCATCCGCCCGAGGCCTTGCCATTCAAAGATCGAGCGGAGGCAGCCTAAGACGCCGGGCAGAATCGCACGAGATAATGGACAAATACCGCAGAAAGCGTATATCGATCACAAGGCGAAGGTGGAATCCTTTCGACCTCCCAGCGAGTCAATACCAAAACACCGCCCCCAGCGGAGAAGGCAATACCACCTGACCGCAGACGCCGCGAGAGTGGGCGCCATAAACAACAACCCTCCGATAGAGCAAAAACCTAGCCAGCCATCTACGCGACCAAACAACCCGCCAAGAACCCCGGGCCAAACCCGGATAATAGCACCGGCCCCCCAAAAAGACAGCCGTATTGCCACCATCTGCGGAGAGGGCAAAGGCCACTATACCAAGCAATGCCCATATGCCGCCAAGGGAAAGAAGCGATGGACAGGGGAGCTAGCTTCGAGAACACCCGTGAGAGGCAGATCAACCACACAAGAAAACCAAGCGAACGCCTCGCCTCCGCTCACTATACTTTCACCCCTTCGATTATGGGGCCCCGGCTCATCCGGGCTTCCACTACCCCGCTTTTCACTCAACAAATTTCAACCAACACCAGCCTCGATACTACCACCAAGACTACGGTCTCGCACCCCCCGTGAGCCCCCGCTACCTAGCTACCCTAATCACGCCCGCCGCCACCACTACCGCCCCCCAACTCCGCAGAACTACCCATCAAGCAAGAAGTACGGACAATAGTCGGCAAGCGAACCCATTGTTCGAGTCATCCTCGCAATCACCGGGGCTCCAACGAAGACCATGGCAACAAACGGCGCAAGAACGAGCACTACCGAAGGGTCCACCATGTAGGCGCGGGAGGGGCCACATCGCAATAGCCGGTGGTCGCACATCCCGATCACCTTCGGCGCCGGTGATATGAAGCTCAAGGACTACCCCCACACCGATGCGATGGTCATCGACACCAACATCGGAGGATGGACGGTAACCGGGATACTAGTCGACACGAGGCAGCTCGGCCGACATCCTCGCTTTGCCTCAACCTTTGACAAGATGGGCCTCGACAGAGCTTGCCGCAGCCAACCGAAACCCGCTCTTCGGCCGGAGGGCAGCAGGTGGCAACCATTGAAAGGTCACCTTGCCGGTCTCCTTCGAAAGGATCCTATTCACGTAACGCAGAGAACATAACCTTCGATGTAGTGGACATATACTACAACTTCAACGCCATTTTCGGTCGCGGAGTCACCAATGCGTTCGATGCGGTGCTCCACCCGAGCTACCTCGCATGAAAATGCCCCTCACCGGGCGGCATCATCGCCGTCTTTGGAGACCAGAGCGCCGCAAGAAACGCGGAGGGGCTGTAGCCCTGTGGCAGCGCAATGTTCACAACCTTGAACAACAGCCGGAGGGCAAGAAAATCGACCCGACGAGACGCGGAGCCCCCTCGCGAGCCCTTCCGGCCGAAGAGACAAAGAAGGTCGACTCTTCAGCCTTCGACCCCGACAGAGAGGTAACCATCTCCGCGCACCTCGACCCGACCTCCGGCGAAATTACTCCGGTGCCTCCGCGAGAACTCCGATGTGTTCGCATGGTCGCGGAAGATCTGGCGTCGGTAGAAACCTCATCGAGCACCACCTCAATATCAGGCCTGATGCCACCCCCGGTAAAAGCAGAGGCTCCGCAAAATGTCGGACGAGAGGAAAAGCGGCGCGCGAGAGGTAAACCGCCTACTCGATGCGGAGGTCATCGGCCAAGATCAAATACCCCACTTGGTTATCCAACGTCGTCATGGTGAAAAAGGCCAGCCTCGGCAAGGACGTGAGCCCACCGGATGGAGGATGTGCGTCGATTTCACCGATCTCAACAAAGCTTGCCCGAAGGGCGACTTCCCCCTCCCACGAATCGGCTCCCTTGTCGATGCAAAGAGCGGGGTGTGAGAGATTGTCCCTCTGGACTGCTTCTCCCGGCTATCATCAAATCTGGATGAATCAGGCGGATGAAGAGAAGACCGGCTTCATAACACCCTTCCGGAACCCTTTGTTTCGAGGAGAATGGCCGAGGGCCTCAACGCTGGCTCCTCCTTCGCGCAAGCATGACGGGCGGAGGTGTTCGGGATGATAGCGCAATCTCCGCGTATGTTGACGACTGGTAGTCCAAAGCAAGGCGAGAGAAGACCACATAACGGACCTACAGAGAACCTTCGTCAAGCTCCGCGAGGCCAGATTGAAACTCAACCCAGCCAAGTGCGTGTTCGGGGTGAGCAAAGGAAAGTTGCTCGGCTGCCTGGTGTCCGTCAAGGGAATCGAAGCCAGCCCCTCCAAGATCGCAGCAATCACCGCGATGGAGCCCCCGAAGAACAGAAAGTCAGCCCAAAGGCTCGCGGGACGCCTCGCAGCCCTAAGCAGTGTTCATCTCCGTGTCTGGCGAATGGGCACTACCGTTTTTCAAGTACTAAAGAGCACGGAGTTGTTTGCCCGGGGACCTCCGCAACAAGAAGCCTTCGAAGATCTCAAGCGCCACCTCGAGAATCTTACCACTCGCCACCCTCGACCCGGCCAAGGGCTCCTTCTATATGTCGCCGCATCACCAAGACGCCGTCGTGGCCCCGTGCTTGTCAAGGAAACAAGCGAAGGGCACCAATCAAAGCAGGCACCTATCTATTATGTCTCCGAAACTCTCGAAGGGCCCAAGCTGAATTACACTGAGCTTGAGAAGGTAGCATACGCAGTGGTCATGGCGGCAGCGAAAACTCAAGCACTACTTCCAAGCACACGAGATCACCGTACCTTCGAGCTTCCCCTTGACAACATATTCCAGAAATCCGAGTGCGTAGGGGCAGGATAGCGAAGTGGGCAACCGAGATCGGAGACCACGCCATAAGATTCGTTGCGGAAACAGCCATCAAGTCTCGGGCCCTCGCAGATTTTCTCGCGGATTGGACCCCGACACCTTCAACCAAGCAGGCTAAACCGGACCCGATATGGGAAAGACACACGGACGGAGCCCTGGGGGCCCGCGGAGCTGGCATCGCAGCCATCATCACCTCACCCTCCGGGGTTAAGCCGAGATACGCGGCCGGACTTGAGTTCCGGTGCACAAACAACACGGCGAATAATCTGGCCGTGCTCCTCGCTCTCAACAAGCTCCGCGCGATGTCGGCGCGCGAAGGGCCATCATCAAAACCGACTCGGAGGTGGTCTCGAAGCAAGCGCAGAAAGACATCGAGCCGGGCACCCGAACTGCAGAAATATTTGGCAAGGCTACGCAAGACGGAGGCTTTGTTTCTCGGGGTCACAACCAAAACCATATCGGGGACGAGACAACGGAGAGGCCGATGAGCTTCTGGGAAGGCAGCGGCCTGAGCGGAGCCCCTCCCGAGGGGACGTGTTTTTACGAAATACTATACAACCCCGCCGCCCAAGAAAAACGATCCACCTCGAAATCGGTCGGGCGCCATCCACAAATAAGACCGGAGGGCCCCGATCATAGCATTCATAAAGGGTCTCTTCGAGTCACAATCCACGAAGAGCGTAAGAGGGTCGAACAGAAGGTCCGAGGATATCGCCCGGTGGACAACAAGCTGTACAAAGCCTCCGTTACCGCACCTTGGCTTAAATGTATATCCACAGCGAAGGGACGCCGCCATCCTAGCGGAGATCCACGAAGGCATCTGCGGCTCGCACAACGCCCCGCAGCCCTAGTGGGAAAGGTGTTCAGGGGCAAGGGTTCTCTCGGCCAGCGGCACTAAACGACGCAAATGAGAATTAGTAAAGCGGCTGCTGGGTGCGGTGACAAAGACACCACTCCAACAAGCGAGGGGGCTCCGACAACTCTCATCCGCCCCACGGCCCCTTCGGCGATGGGCGATCGACCTCATCGGACCTATGCCACGGCTCCGGGAACCTCCGCCACGCTTGATAGTAGCGGTCGATATTTCACCAAATGGATCGAAGCCCGCCCCCTCGCAAGCATAACCTCGCTTTTCGGTACAAAAGTTCTTCCGGCAAATAGATTGTTTGTCGCCGGGACGCTGGCATCCACGATTGACAATGGCACCCAATTCGACAAATGAAGGTTTCAAGCGATTCGCCACCATATAGGGACCCAAATACATTCGCCTCCGTAAGGCACCCCCGCCTAACGGGCTTGTCGAAAGAGCCAACGGCATAATCTTGCGGGCATCATTGCAAGATCCACGCTTGGCCGCAGGGAAAATGGGCAGAGGAGCTCACTCCGGTGGTGTGGTCACACAACACCTCCGAAAGCCGCTAGCGACCAAGTTCACGCCATTCAAGCTCCTATTCGGAGAAGAGGCCGCCCTCCCAGAAGAACCGATGCACGCTGCCGCCAAGGGTCACCGAAGCCCCCACAACTAGAAGCGCCGCAAAAGACCTCCTCGAAGAAACAAGAAACATGGCCGTCCTCAACCTCCGCCTACCGGGAGGAAACCACAAGATGGAGGAACAAGAAAATCCACCTCCGCACGATCTCCGTCGGAGACTTCTGCCCCGGGGAAGCGAGAATGCGAAGATGGCGGGCAAATTCGCCGCCAAATGGACGGGCCCCTTACCTCGCCACCAAGTCCACAAGGCTCGGCTCCTTCCCACCCGCAACACCTCGAAGGCCACGACCTCCCCCACACATGGAACGCCGGCGACCTCCCAAAGTACTACCCCTAGCGGTGCAATGTACTAAGCACTCGCGAGTTGTAGGAGGGGCTCCGACCCTTTTTACCTTTCTTTTTCTTTCAAGTCAAAACTAAGAACAATCCGGGCTGCACTCTTTTTTCCTTGCGAAGGGGCGCAAAGGTTTTTAATGAGGCAGCACCAAGATCTAACACATGCAGGTTAGTCCCCAAATATCAAACAATTTCAAATCGGGCTCAAGATCGAAAGGGGCTGGCTGGCGTCGCCCGACCCTCATCATCGAAGGTGGCGGGATTGACCACGCTCGAGGGGGCAGCGCAAGGCTGCACCCCGGCTTAGTCAAACCAACTAAGAGTACCCCTTCAACAAAAAGCCGAGCACCCCGGCACCTCCGCCCGGGGGCTCGCAATGAGCCGCCCCAGCGCTCTCCGTCTGAGACCAGCGGAGGCGCCACAAAAAGCCGGCACCCCGGCACCTCTGCCGAGGGCTCGCCAATGAAGCCGCCCAGCGCTCTCGAGTGCGAGGCCAGCGGAGGCGCACAAAAGACGGGCACCCCGGCACCTCCGCCCGAGGCTCGCAATGAAGCCGCCCAGCGCTCTCCGAGTCACGAGACCCGCGGAGGCGCACAAAAAGACGGGCACCCTCGGCACCTCCGCCGGGGGCTCGCGAATGAAGCCGCCCGCGCTCCGGTATCCGATACAAGGGGCGCGCGAAGGTCGTCGTACCCTTGCACCCTCGCCAAGGATCCTCATTAAAGACCTCCGCCGTACAAACACTAACTCCACCACCCACCAAGAACCGGACCTCCGCCCGTGACGAGCCTCAACGTCAATACCCAACAAGGACAACACCTACCCGACATACAAGCCATAACTACGCCAAGCATTCATGACAACCAACCAACACCGGGGAACCCCCGGGAGCACTATAAAACCAGCCCCCAACCCACACAAAGCCCCGGGGGTAGCAAAGAGAGCAGCAACCGGCCGCACACACCACCATGCTACTTCCCTTAGCCAAGCCCCGATCCTACGAGAGCGAATGCCAGGATACCTCGAAACCCACAACTCCCAACCTAGCGAGGGTACCACAATGGAAAATGTAAACAGAGCCCAACCCCCGAGGCACACCGCTGGTGCAATGAAGAGCAACTTGGCGCTTACAAGTGCCCCGAGGCGCGAAACACCCAAATCGCCGGAGCCCAACAAAGGCCAAATGCGGACAAACTAGAGCATTTCGGCCCTCCGCAACCACCTAAGCCCGGTACCGGCCGGGAGCACCTCGCGCGGGCCCCAGCAATGCGGTGCGGAGACCCCCCGCTGGAGGAGGAGATACCACAATGGAGAATGTAACATCCTCCCGTGGACAACTCCACCAAAGGAGTCAAAGTTCGAAGGGGAACAGGCGCCGCGCTGAACATGAACGCGAAAAGGTGGGCAATCTGCGACAACCCGCAGTGTCGCTATCAAGCGAGGACGGGGCGCTACCGGGCGTAGCAAACCACCCCGCAAGGCACCTCCGCAGAGCTCGAGTTCGCGCGACGGGTCGTCCACCTCCAAGCTTCGGACGATGAGTCGCGGCACGAGGACACAAGGGAGCACCACCGCATCAACGCTTGCTTCAGCAGAGAACCCTGTAGCTGCAAAGGGGCCCTCCGCGTCTCGAACCAGCATTGTAAGCCAAACTCGGCAACAAAAATCAACTTGTACCGCTTACACGCGGGCTACCAAAAAAACGCGAGTCTCGCACCAAGAAAATAGGGGACGCCATTTGTTTCACGCGGCTACCTTCAAAAAATGCGCGAGTCTCGCACTAAGAAAAATAGGGACGCCGCTGTTTCACGCGCCACCGCAAAAACGCCGCGAGTCTCGCACTAAGAAAAATAGGGGACGCCATTGTTTCACGCGGCTACCTTCAAAAACGAGTCTCTCGTCAGAGACACAAGAAAAATAGGGGGACGCCGCAGGTTTCACGTGGCTACCTTCGTAAACGCGCGAGTCTCGCAGACTAAGAAAAATAGGGGACGCGCTGTTTCACGCGGCCAACCGCAAAACGCGCGAGTCTCGCACTAAGGAAAATAGGGGGCCGCCATTTGTTTCACACGGCTACCCAGAAAAAAAAAACGCGCGAGTCTCAGACTTAGAAAAATAGGGGGACTTATTTGTTTCACGCGGTTGCCTTCTCAAAAACGCGAGTCTCGCACTAAGAAAAATAGGGGACGCCATTTGTTTCACGCGGCTACCTTCAAGAAAAAAACGCGAGTCTCGCACTAAGAAAAATAGGGGACGCCCATTTGTTTCACACGATTGCCCTCGCGAGCACAACGCAACAAAAACAAAAAGAAATATCGCTGCGTCATACATACAAGCAATCAAAGCGACTCCGCAATTATATCATTTGCACAAAGTAGCAAGTTACAAAGGCCCTCGTGGCACAAAAGCCTCTGGGGCCTCCGCACACACCTCCTCCGCCACAGAAGTTACAACACCGTGAAGAACCGTCCTAACAAGCACCTTCGCGACATGCTCCACGAAGGCCTCTACATCAACTACTTCTACCAAAGGCTCATCACCTACGAAGTGACCTCCCGGTACAGCCGGCTCCCATAACACAAGCGGAAGATCACCACTCAATACTCGATGACGGTAGACCCTCCGCAGTCGCCCCACTCAAAGCCAACGCCTCCCGCTTCGCACAACAACCCGACCTCCGCGATCCACCCAACAAGCCGCTGGCCAGCGCTATGGCAACGGCCTCATCGTCCCCAATATCGTCCTCCGCCATAGCATGCCGGGCGCCAGCCCCGAAAACACCCGCTCCACTTGACGATTCGTCAAGTCATGAGACCGGGCCGAGAAAGCCTCCGAAACCTGGTTGGCCGGGTCATATTTCCGAATCCTCCCCACCAAAACCGCCGAAGGGCAGCCCAGTGGAATCGCCGCGATAGCATGCACCCAGGTCTCCCCCGAGACGAACATGTCTTGGCGGTTCATCATCAGCGGAACCACATTGAGCACCCTCCGCGCAGGCCCCCCGGTACCTTGGCGGCCAGTGATCAACAATCACGAATTAGCTTCGAATCCACCGACACAAACCGCGAAGACAAACACTACCCAAAACACAAACGAAAGCAAAGGATAGGAAATAGCGAAGCCATCCACTCTTCATTAAAGATGAAAAAATACCCGAAGGCAAAGAGTCGAGACCGCCCGAAGGCCACAAACATAGGTACCACAAAAAGTACTACTACGGCCTAAGGCGCCCCTAAACCACCTCTTCCCCGAAGGCCACGGCAAAGATCGGCGTGGAGACGGGCGGAGGATCTCTAGGGCGC
Organism: Hyparrhenia diplandra; assembly: GCA_015847255.1. Classification (NCBI taxonomy): domain Eukaryota; kingdom Viridiplantae; phylum Streptophyta; class Magnoliopsida; order Poales; family Poaceae; genus Hyparrhenia; species Hyparrhenia diplandra. The sequence goes on from JADLZK010004801.1 coordinate 111,621, forward strand.
CGCGGCGCCCGGCGGACATCGGAGGTAGAAGCGACGGTCGGGGCGCGGGAGACGGCAGCAAGCGCCGGAGGCCGCGGGCGCAGGGGCGGGGAGGCACCAAACCTTCAACCGCGGGGCGGAGGCGCGTGAGTCGCCTGTGCGCCGGCCCGACACCTCAACCCGTCCCGGCCCGCGCGACCTCCTCCCGCACGGTGGACGGGCACCCTCGGAACCAAAGAAGGCCGCAGCGGCAGCCTACCAAAATCAACAAAGACAAGTTAGGCGCCAGGGCGTAAGATAGAACGGAACAAAACAAACAAAGCCGCAAGTTATAACTAACCTTCGGGCGAGGTCCGCCCGCAAGGTCCAGCTCCTCCGCCCTCCCGTACCAAAAGCGCTTGATGAAGGCCTGTCGCGGCGCTCACATCACGCTCCTCCGCATAGCCCCTAACATCATCCGGGCTGGGAAGGGAGCGGTGCGATCCGGATGGGGCTCCGGTGCCCACAATCCGCATCGCGGAGCGCCCCCGAAGGCGATGGCGGCGGTGCTGGCTCGAAACCGCCGCGCTAGTCACCACCTTGGCTCTCCAGCCTCCCGGCGCATCCAAGCGCCAACAAGAGCGGGGTCCGGGTCCGCAGACAGCCGAAGGGGCGGCCCCCGACCCCGCCCCAGGAATGCGTCGGCGCCGCCTTAAAGCCCTCCGCCTCCGCGCACAAGAAAGCTCTAGGTCATTCAGCTTCTTGGCCGCGGGCCCCCACCTCCGCCGACCGCGCCGCGGGCTTCCCGCCTCCGTCGCCAGCGTTCGTTTTCCGGGGCGGAGAACCAAAGCCCCTCCTTCGGGGTCCACCACCTCCCTCCGAAGGCGCTCCGCCCCCGTCCACCGCCGCCTTAAGCTTTCGGGGCCTCCCGCCGGCTCTCCTTGAGCTCGAGGGCGGCCTTCCTCCGGCATCTTCGCTATCAACGGAGTCCCGCCCTCCCGGATGGCCGCCCCCGCGCCCAGCACCATCGCTCCGCGGTCTTGACCTTGATGTCACCGTGGATGGCGGAGAGGGGCGATTCGCCACCTACATCTCCGCCTCCGGCAAGCGCACCCAATCAAAGACGCGACCGATCATCCTCCGCTCGACTTGAGCTGGCAAAGGGCGTGTTGCGGAGGTCGACACCCCGTATGGAGCTCCACGTCCACATCGTCGATGCCGATCGTCTCCGCCACGTATGGCGAGAGAGGAGGGGCCCCGCTTCCCCATAGGGCTTTCCCGCTCCCGAGGGGGCCTCCTGAGGATCCCCTCAATTTTCGCCCTCCGCCCACACATGGCATCGCCCGGATGGGGCGCGGCACCCGCTGGCTCATACGGCGGGTCACCGCGAGACGCAGCGCGGCGCGCAGCATCGTCACCCCCGTCCTCGTCGCCCTCCTCCTCCTCTTTGGAGGGTCCGCCACCGTGGCCCTCCTCCTCCTCCTCGCGGTCGAGCCGTCGTCGGAGGTCTCCCCTTCACCCGGCCCACCTCCATCTCCGCCTCCCGTCCGCCGCCGCGGCCTCCGCATCCTCCCGCCTCGTCATCCTCATCATCCGAAATGAGGAAGTAGGCTGAGGTCCGCGAGCGTCCGGGACGCCCGGCGCCTCAGACGAACCCGCCCCTCCGATCCGCGGGGCGGGACGGCGGACTTGCGCCCACGCTTCGGGGGGGGCTCCGCCGAACGGCCGCGAGTCTGCTGGGTTTGCGAACCCCCGCCGCTTCTTGCCAGCGTCCATGGCATCGGCGTCGGCCTCGGGCGGCCAATCCTCGTCTCCACCCCTGAGATCTGAAGACCCGTTTACGGCGCCGATCGGCGAGACATGCCGGATCCGGCGGATCTCAAGACTCCAACTTCCCGGCGAAAGTCGAGCACCCGACGGCCTCCGCCATCACCCGGCCGCCTGAACTCGGCCTCGCCGCCCTTCGCCGCCTCGCGTAGATCAGGCCAAATCCGCCCGAGGTCAATCTTCAACGCCTTCAGCCCCGCCGAGCGTACTCGCCGAAGTCGGCAACCTCCACGGGGGGCACCCCGACCACAAGACACGGATTCGCGGCTGCGGCAAACTCCTCCACCAGGTCCCGCGCACGAGACATGGCGGGACATGGTGCGAAGGGCGTCCCTCCCCGTCGCCGCGGCCGTCTTCACCGCTTCACCTTCGCAAGTGCAAGGGGCTTCGGGCGCCGTAGAGCCCTCCGCCGCCCAAGCGGTAATAAAAAAACGGTGCTCGGCGATCCGGACTCCACTTGTTCCGCTGGGGCGGGCGGGAGCCTCCACTCCACCGCGAGGGATGAAGCGTACACGCCATACCGAGCGCGAAACACCTCCCCTCCGTCGTCTTGGCGCGTGGCCGGAAGTTCACAACGTGGGCTCCGATGAAGCCGTCCGCCGTCGGCTCGGCCAACGGCGGCAGCGCACGCCAGGACATACGTCATCGGCCGCGGGAAGCGGGGATGGCGTCGGTGATGGAAGCGGAGGTTAAACCTCCGCATCACCCGGCACCAGCTCACACACGGGAATCGGAGCCCCGCGAAAAAAACTCCTCAAAGGCGATGACTTCGCCGGGCCGGGGGGCGGCACCGTCTCCCCTCCCGAGCACGGAACCGCCTCTTGTGGAAAAACTCGAACTCCTTCCTCGAACTCCTTCAAGAATTTGGGTGGTGCACCGGCCCGAGGGAACTCGAAGCACTCAAAGACGGCCTTGGGCTTCATCGTCTCCTTGATGCGAGCCATCGAAGCCCTAACACAAAAATGAGGCACCGCTCCATTCGAAGGCAAGAGCACACGGTACTTGCGGAGTTCGCCACGAGAGCAACCGACAGCCTACGGCAAAAAGCAGCGAAGGCAAGAACGCAAAAGCGAGGAAGCGAAAGCGAGAGCATGAAAGCGAAAGGAGAGCACAAACCCTAATCCCACCAACCGCACATATATATAGGGCGGCAATGGGGAGGGGAGGGCGTGCGGGTGCGGCCGCGAACCCCCGGCGGCCCGTGACCGGATCCCAACATTGCGCCACGCCCTCCGATCCCCAACGCGTAGGAAAACGGACGGCATCCGTGACACCTCAAACAAACACAAACCAACCCCGATCCACGCCATCACCAAATCAGCCAACCACGTCCAACCAAGCGCACCCAAACCCTAAATATCCACAATGAGCGCACAAGGCCGAGGCCCACCTCCGCGAGGCCCACGAGCAGCCGGGGACGCCCGGGGCAGGGCCCATGGGGGGCGACCAACAGGCCACCTGCACGGGACCCTCCGGAAAAGACGATTTGTTGCTCCGGCCCCCTGAGGGAACCGGACCTTCGAGGGGCTGCCGTTGGGGGAGGGCAACCCTAGCAGCCCCTAAGCCTCCCGCGCAGCCTCTCAACAAGGAGGCCAAGAACTAATTCTTGTCAAGCAAAAGTATGAAGTCTTGCAGGTCCAGCGAGCGAAGGTCCCGCCGCGCGAGCATGAACGGCGGCTTCACCCCTCCGTCACCGGCGGTCCCCCCGGCGACAAACGGCTAAGGGAATGACGGCCCCGTAAGGTGACGGGCGACAGCCGAAGGAGTCTCCTAGCGATGGGACCCCCCGCCGCGCCGAGGCTCGGGAGAGCGCCCCGCGGTTCTACCCCCTCCGGGGCCCGGGCGTCGGCGGTCGACGTAGGAAGCCCCTACGACTCCCAAGTAAGGAGAAGTCGCAAGCATATTCCCGCAATAGCCTTGTACGAATAGTTACTAGCACGCCCCGCAGGCCCATCCGTAAGCGTGTGTTCCCCCACCTACCATGTACCAAATTATAAATCAGCCCCTCGACCCCCCGGTATTCCTATAAATACCCGGCACGGGCTCAAGAAAGGGGATGGATTGTTGGCCGCCTTAAGTGCCATTTACTCATTTTTGTCACATCGGCGTCTTGCCCCGCGCAAGATCGTCCAACCCCCTCCTTCGGAGGCTCGGGTGACCCCGATCCTCCCGGCCCTCGGCAACTCCAGCGAAGGTGTGGCCGATCGGAGGTCTCCTCGCTCCTCATCCCGTGTTCGACTCATCCTCTGTGGAAAGCCCTCGCCCCCTTCCCCCCTCGGGGGAGCGAAGGCAAAGGGGGCAGGAGGATCCCCCACGTAAAACTTATCTAGAAAATTAGCTTCCAATGATAAAATGTTAGAAACCATAAATAATAGAATGCATAATTTTTCTTGAGAAATTAAAAATCAACATAGCTTTAATAAAATGATAGAGGATCAGCTTTCTAGATTGACAAATTCTCGTGGAACTAACCTTACGAGGTGAGATACCGGGCCAACCGAAGGAGGTAGAATCTACGAATCTTGTTGATATATATAATGCATGTCATTTTCCCACGGACTACCTGAGGAGTGATTGGCTAGATGACTCTCCACCACCTAAGAAAGGAGATCTAGGGAGGCCAGTCATCACTATCCAGATAGGACCACATGAATTCAAGAATGCACTTTGTGACTTTGGCTCAAGCGTCAATATTATGCCCAAGGTAATTTATGAGAAAATTCATGATGATCCATTATTATATACATCTATGTGCTTGCAGCTTGTAGACAAGTCACTGTGCTACCTAAAAGGTATACTTAGAGATGTTTGCATAATTTTTGGGAATGCATATGCACCTACAGATTTTGTAGTAATTGAAACAGGAGAAGATGAGAAGGCTCCAATCATATTGGGCCGACCCTTCCTGAACACAACCAAGGCAATCCTCTACGCTCACAGTGCAAAGATTTGTTTTGATGTCAAGGGAAGAAAGAAGACATTTTATTTCAGAAACAAAAAACTTTCCTCCCCTGCTCAATCACAAACACCATACATTTATGAGATGCCATCAGAGCCGATAATCAAGGCCAAGAAGAACAAGAACAGAAATAAGAAGGCACAAACTATAAAGGTAATGATGATTAATCAGATACGCTCAGAAAACGACCATCTACTTAGATCCCCAATGCTACGAAAGTTAGATGATCCAGGAGTCCCTACCATATACTGTTCTATCAACCAATATAATGGAATTTCTATAACACCTATTGTAACACAGGCTCCGGCATCAACCTAATGGGAAAGATAACGTATGAAATGATATTTGGTAAAATGCCTTTGCACCCAACATATGTGCTGCTGCAGATGGCAGACCAATATTTTCGATGCCCGGAAGGAATTGCTAGAGATGTACCTATGAAGATAAATGATCACTATGTTCCAACTGACTTTTTAGTCATGGACATGGGGGAAGAACATGATCCACCAATAGTGCTGGGAAGACCATTCCTCAACACTACATGTGCCATCATCTACATGAGATCGGGAGAGATCCACCTCCAATTTCCTAAAGAAAAGGTACGCTTACATTTTACTTGGTTATACTAATTATGAACAGCTAAAGAGGATTAGGTCATCACGACGCCATCAAAAGAAACGATTCTTGAAGCTCCAAGATGAAGAAGAAAAAGTAGAAGAACCTACGACTCCGGATAATAAAGAACAATGGAGCGAGAACAAGGTAACTCCGAGTACATCATCAGAAGAAATATCAATCAAATCATCAGAGCCACCATGTGTGACTACTGATATACCCTTGGAGGAATGAGCGAAACAAGAAAGTATTATCCGGAGGACTTTAAATCCCCGAACCTTCGCCGAAAGATAACTCGGTAGTTATCCATATTTTATTCTTAGCATTGCATATTTACTTTCAGTAATTGCATAGCATATTTCCTTTTCCAAATTGCATTAGAAAAAGACAAGTAAAAATGTTTAGTGTTTTGTTTTGATAAAAACACGAAGCCCCATGTGAGTAAATCCAAGGCTTAACACCCTCGAGATATTTCTTTGTGGTGGCATAAAAATAAAATAAAGATGCATTCATAAGTTCTTTATCTTTTCTTGCATTCAAATAAAGAAAATCCAAAATATATTTAATCTTTGCTAAAAGATCCCAGGCGACAAAAGTAAAGTGGCTAAACTCTAACGCTTAATCAAGTTCCACTAGTTTTGTTATCTATTTAAGTTTAGCAGGATTTCAAAGGGAGAGAGACATGATGAGCCAACAACATTTGTCACCATCTACCTCAACTTCCACATCATCAACCCGACTTTCCAATCTAGCTTGGGGAGAGCACCCCGATTATCCCGATAAGTATCTCTACTATTATTATTATTAGCTAACTATTTGGTTTGTTTAAGTTTGCTTAGTTTGCTTAGAGTGAGTCTATATTATAGTATGAATAAAATGATCAAGAGAGGGTGTACACCTTTTACGCTTTTGCTCAACTAAAAGAACTTAAAAATAATGGAGATGATGAATAGTTGCTCTGTCGTAATACCTTTCAAGTACCTAGCTTTCAAGCTTAATTTCTATCGAAGCTTAAATGTAAAACTGCTTTGACTTGAGATTTGCTCTGAACCTGAAATCCGTGGATTGCAAATGCTTGCTCTAGAGTCTAGGTAATTGATGGATATGATATATGAAAGTTTTGAGCTACTATTTCTCTTACTCCTAGTGACACTAGATTTCTGGAGATTTATCTTTTGAAAATCATACAAATACACATGATAAGTTCCTGAATGACAGAGTGTTGAAAATCCTACCACAGCCATATATACATGCTCCATAGATTAGGAAAAACCCTTTTTGATATATATAGGCTGCTTGCTTTGCATTGAGTTTGGTCAATCTTTGTTGACCCTTAGAAACTTGTCATGTTGATGTACACTCCATCCACCACATCCATATATTTCATTCCACTAGACTCCACTCATATATATATGCTGCTTCTACCCTGGAAGTACGCATCCACCATACACATCCATTTTACACCCGCCAAATATGCTCCACTCCTATCCCGAGAAGAGCGACCAAAAATATTCCATCCATTTCAGTCAACAATCTTATAGAGCTCTATTACTCTTGTCTATCTCTCAAAAGTTTATTGTAAAAGAGACTTGGGTTGTTAGTTAAAAAAGAGAGAGAGAGAAAAAGAATAAAGGAGAGTTAAAAAATGGACAAGTGTCCGATATGAAAACAATAGGTACTAAGATGCCCGTCTCTCCATAAAATAAAAATAAAGAAAAGAAAGAAGTACAACCTAGGTTCTCTCAAGTATTTCCAAGTTTCAAAAAAGAGAGATGATTTTTCAAAGAGCTAGAATAGAATTAGACTTTTTCTCATCACATTCATTCCATTTATTTTACACCTACCATCATATTCATTTCATTCCATCATGCACATGCATCGGTGTGACTTGTAACTTTGGATCCATTGCTTGAACTTACAATATATGCTTAGTAAGTAGATTTAGTTTTCTCCCCACCTATGAACTCCATATATAAGCTTTAGATATAGGGTGAGAGAGAAGAAGGCATAATGTCCTACAACCCTAGTCCAAAAATACCACATACTATGAGAGAAAGGTAGAACAACCTTATTTTGCCTTAGTGAGGATCCACCAGTACCACAAATGAGAAACTTGAAAGGGTCATACTGAAGGAACTTTGAGTTTTATTTTGAAGCTAAGATGGCAAGGGTGCCTACAACAATTAAGACATTACCTAAGAGGGTGGAATCTGAAGCTAATAGGGGACCCAAAAAAGATTAAACAAGAGATTGTTGGGAGAATAGAAGAAATTGACAGTGCTACAGAAATAAGGTTACCAGTAAATAGAAGAATGGGAGGAGAGAATCAAGTTGGAAAAACAATTAGAAGACATTTTGAAGATGGAGGAGATCCATTGGAAACAAAGAGCAGGAAAAAATTGGATCCTACATGGAGATGCAAACACCAATTTTTTCCATCAATATGCCAATGGGAGAAGGAGAAAGAGCACAATATTTACCCATGAAGATAATGGGGAACAATTTAGTGGACAAAAGAGAGTTATAGAACATATTGTAGATTTTTATAAGAAACTCTTTGCGCATTGCACTCAAAATAATTTGATGTTGGGGGGTCTTTTTGGCCAGATTCTTACAAAGTTAATAGAGAGGAACAAATTCAAATGACTAAACATTTCCAGGAAGAAGAGATTAAAAAGGCTATTATGGATATGAAAGTTAACTCAGCCCCAGGACCAAATGGTTTTGGAGTGCTGTTCTTTAAAAAATTTTGGAATTACATCAAAGGGTATGTAATACCAATGTTTAAAGATTACTGGGAAGGGAATCTAGACATTAAAAGACTGAACTATGGGGTCATCACATTGGTACCAAAAGTCAAGGATGCTAATAACATAAAACAATTTAGGCCTATCTGTCTACTCAATGTGGACTTCAAGTGGTTCACTAGGGTATTGACAGATAGGCTAACTCCAGTAACTAGAAGGATAGTAGGACAAAATCAGACAGGTTTTATCAAGGGAAGAAATATCCTAGAGGGGGTTGTGGTTTTACATGAGACCTTGCATGAACAAACTAGATCAAAAAAGAGAGGCCTAGTTCTCAAGATTGATTTTGAGAAAGCTTATGATCGAGTTATTTGGAAATTCCTGGAACATGTATTAAAAGGAAGGGATTTTCATGAAAAGTGGATTGAGTGGGTTATGAAAACAGTCCAAGGGGGACAAGTATGTGTCAATGTAAATTGGGAAAGAAGCTCTTATTTCAAAACTTTTAGGGGTCTGAGACAAGGGGATCCCCTCTCCCCACTGCTCTTTGATTTGGTAGCTGATGCCTTAGCTGTTTTAATAGAAAGAGCAGTAAATAAAGGACATATTAAAGGAGTACTAGATCATCTGATTCCTTGGGGAGTGTCACACATTCAGTATGCAGATGACACAGTCATCATGATTGATGGGTCAAATAAGTCAATTACAAATCTCAAATTGTTCTTGTATTGCTTTGAATGGTTGTCTGGTTTAAAAATCAACTTTCATAAAAGTGAGATCTATGCCTTTGGGGTCTCACAAGCTAAGAAATATGAAATGGCCAATAAGCTCAACTGTGTTCTAGGGGAGTTACCCATAAAATAGCTAGGCATACCAATGAGTGATAGACATCTGAATAAAGAACAATTTGGCTATCTAATAGGAAAAATGGGGAAAAGACTGTGTAACACCCTAGGCATTAAGCATCTTGAAAGCATGATCATTTGCATAGCATCATCATCATTTCATGCATAATCATGTGCTAGTGACATTCACTTTGAATTTACTCTCATTTCATGCTTGCTTGACCTAGCTACTATAGAATCTTAGCTATAATGATGTTTTGGACCTAGGTTGTGCCTAGATATATTTTTGACATAATTTAGGACCATGTTTGAGCTTGAGTTTCAATTTAGAAATTTTATTTTAAATCTGCCCTAGAGGTCAAACCTCTTTGAGTCATTTTGAAACTCCTTTCAAAAGTGCTTGATAGAAGTGTTTCTAGCAAAAAGTTTCTATAGATGAAATGTAGTACTTTTTATGTAGAACAAATGATCTTTTATGAGTTTCTTGTGAAAAGGTTTGCAAATGGTTCAAATAGTGCCCAACAGTTTTGGGTCAAATTTGAGTTGAATTCAAACTCTTTTTTTGAATGGTTTGAGTTGACCTTGCTGTTTTTTAATTTTTATCTCCAAATCTAGGCCGAATTAGAAAAAGTTCTTATTGAGTGTTTTGTAGCATGAAATTCTCTACAAAGATGTTTTGACTTTTTCCAACTTCCGCACGAATCTCGATGCACAGGCCAAAAACCGGGCTGACTCGAAAAACAGAGTAGGGGGGACCTATCGGCTCGCCGCCGGCCGACAGCCGCCGGGCGACGTGGCCGCAGCGCAGACGCCGATGTACGGCCCGGATCTTGCACCCGGGTCGTGCGCGCGTATAAAGGACGCCGCCGCGCCGCGCCCTAACCCTAACTCGCTCCCTGCCGCGCCCGCCCAGAACGCGAGGAACGCCGCCCGGCGCCATTGCCGCCGCCCGCAAGCTCCGCCGCCGCGTTTCTTCGCCGTCGTCGCGCCAAACCGCACCAAACCTCGTCCTTAGCTCCGCTTACTCCATCCTCTACTCCTAACCATCGTCGAATCGAGGTAAAGGTCGAGGTACGGACCCCATTTCCGCTTCCCGAACGCTCGCCGGCGAGCCCGCCATGGCCGCCGTTGGGGCAAGCTGTCGCCCAAGCTCGTGGATCAAGCTTGATTCATTCTTTTTCGCGTTTTAGAGTCGCCTTAGGGTGCTTGAGCTTGTGAGCTAGCTGGATGAGTGGATCCGGCCGCCATTTCGCCGGGACACGCCGTCGCCGACGTGCTGCCCGTGAGCGCCGCCGCGCTCGAGTCCGTCTTGTCGCCGTCGTTGTTCCGTTAGGCCTAGAACCACCTTGCATGTCGCTTTGGAGTTCACAGGGGTCAAGAACGTAGGTTAGGTGGCTCAGTTGAGCACCGGAGTGGCCGGACCGCCGCTGTCCGCGCCGCCGCAAGCCGTCGTACGCCGTCGTCGTCGTTTCAGTCGGTTTCGAGTCGAACCAAGGGCACCATCGTGTTTGTCTCGTTGAGTAGCGTCGATTAGAGTAGCTGGTTGGACGTTTTGGTCATCGCCGGCAAAATCCGCCGCCGCGCCGCCGTGCTCTGTTTTGAGCCATCGACATGTGGGCCCCGCCCGATTTCTTTTTTTTTCTTTTCTTTTTCTGTTTTTCCAGTTTTGAATGCAAAGCTTAGAAAATTCATGACTTGGTCGTTTTGAGTCCTTTTTGAGTGAAACAAATTTTGCCATGCTTGTTAGGAAGTAGACTACAGTATAAAATTATGAAATCCTATTTTCTGAGAACTTTTATATAGAGTTTTAATTATGGCTAGAAATGCATGGAAATTGAAGAAAATCATATCTTTTAATTAGTGCAAGATAAAAATATGCTTCCTGTACAAAATATGCTTGTTTTTGTGAGTAGAGTCCAGGAAAAATATCATGCATAGTATGTTCTGTAGAAGAAATGTGATTTTTCTATTTATGTGCTATTTGCCATGTGATCTTTAGAAATTCATAGAAAAATAAATATTAGGATTTTGGATGTGAGATTTGGTGTGCTTATGTTTGATAGGTTTTAGAAGCTATTCATACTCAGAAATCTGTTGTCTGACACTTTTCATAGTACAAAGTATTTTCATGCATAGGTTTGGTGTCAACTTGTCATTTTTGTGTAGAGCTATATATGCATGATCCTGCAATGAAATTTTTATGGTAGCTGTTATATTCCAGTAAGATGCTCTGGTAATTTTTGTAGAATTTTCTGAAGTGGTTATGTATTTACTCTATTTATGATGCCTGGAAAATAGGCTAGAAATATATGTTTATATGAAGATGATGTATATTGGTATTTTTATTATGAGTTCCTAGCATGAATAGGATCTGTTGGTAAGCTTAGTTTGGTAAGCTTGGTAGTTTTGTCAATTTGTTATTCCTAGCATTTATTTAATTGTAGGGTGCAAGTGTGGTGTTTGCTAGGGCATGTTATTTTATGTGCTTTAAATTAGCTTTTGACATGTCCAGTAGGTTCGTTTGATAGATAATTACTTAGTTTACCTGCTGGTCAAGTATGATAAGGGTTGCATGAGTAGTTTGCAAGTTATGGTAGATATATGTGATGTTGAGTAGAAAACAGAGTCTCTGTTTTTCTTAATTTCGAGGCTGATAATGTTTGATTCAGGTCTGGATGATATGGAATGTTTTGTAGGAAATTTCATTAGCTTTCCATAGAGTATTTGTTCACTGAATTTGGAGTTGTAGAACTCCTTGTGTGACTGTTTTAGTGGTAGCATATCGAGCTGTCATTTTCTCGTTGATTAGTAAGTTATGGTGTTTGATTGATGTGGGTTATTAGGGTTTCTTGTGTAGAATTAATTGTGTTTCTACGGAAGAGATATCCACTTACTAATAGCTTGCATCATAAAGCATCCATCCATCATATACATATTACTTTATGCAAGTCGATATTCATGTAATCGTAATCATATCTTTTCTCCATCATATGCATCATCACAGGATCGGGGGAAGGGTTCGAGGAGCTGATCGAGGAGCAGACGGGAGAGCTTCACCATCTGGGAGTGCAGTCCGGAGGAGCCATCGGAGGAGAAGAGTCGACAGACAACCTGCCTGAGTGCCCCGAGCACGTTCGCCGACGTTCTCGCGAGGCAAGCCCCGGAGCATTCTGCCCTTTCCTAAATTTCTTCCAATTAATTTGACTTGAGTCTTTTATATGTTTCATGCATTAAGTATAGGAAATGGTTGAAACCGTTGATGTACTGAGATCCTTGTTGAAAGTTGCCCTATCCTAATAGGAGTCTAGGTTAATGCTCAGTATTATGTTTGCCGTAGATAGTGATTCCGGTCACTTGAGGAAATGTTGTGAACAATCACATGGGTGATTGTCAAGCTGCTGCTGAGAACCTGCTTAAGTAAAACATGTTAGATTGGATGGAAATTGTGGTCCTTCCATCTGATCGATTAAGGACTCATACTTTGTCGGAATGTGGTCGGAAGTTGAACGTACGGCATATAGTAGGCTCCGCTGGGTCGTGAGCCACTAAGCTCGTGGGAATGTTAGGGGCCGGCTTTGTCCTCTTTATCACTCCTCCTTGGTGTGGTTGGTGAGGTTAATCGGGCACAAGAAGATGCGCACGAGGGGTCGTACTCGTTGCTTCTCTCACTGGGTGGCCCGATAAGGAGGGGGTAGCCGGCAAGACCGAGACTTTACGTCCTGTAACGTCCTGGGAGTGATCGGGTCCGCCTTTGCAAAGTAGACCTGGTTTGTGTCATGGTATTCGCCACTGGTTTGCAATCGATTCGAATCGCCATCTCTCCCGGTCGGTGAGAACCCGGGTTGCGCCCACGGCAATGTAGTCTAATTATTACAATATATGTTATTTATCATGTTGCGGTGATAAAATTCTGATCAAGTTACTTATGCCGTTATTTATTCTACTTGAGCAATGATTAATCTTGACTATACGTAACCTATGGTTATGTAATTAAATAAGTAACCCTTTTAACTTGGAAAATATACAAGTAGCATGCATAGGCGCACTAAACAACTTATTTGTGAAATTGATGTGAGTCGCCTAAACTCCGATAAAGCCTAGCATGATCCTTGGAGTCTTTTATTTTGTTTTTGGACGGGTAAGTCTAGTCGAGTATTTTGTACTCGGGGTTTTATTCCCGTTGTTGGTGAGCATGTGTACCATGGTTATTGTAAGACTTGTATGCTTCCCCTGTTGATGACGAGTAAGGCCGGGGCAAGGCAATTCTATATCCCCTGTCTCATGCCGCTACGGGGATGACTATCTGCTGGCACTATCTTATGTTTGTTTTTCGCTAAAAGACTATTTGGTTTTCGAAACTATCGCTTCCGTACTTGAACCTGAGTTTGTAATAAATTATACTACGCACTCGATGTTTAATATATCGAACTTGGTTTGAAATACCTGCGGATTTTACTACCGAGCTCAACGATCCTGTTGTGTTGTTGATGAGTTTGAAGTCACTCGGTGATTTCTGAGTACGGGTTTATATGGACTCAAGTGTAGACTGCGATTGCTTCGGTGATTGCGAATTATACTTGATTTCTTATAAATTGGACCTGACGAAGCAGGTATATGCAATTTAATTCCTTGCATTGCATGAATATATTGTGGGCTGAAATGATTTGCAGGTACACTAACAAGTACAATGCGTGTAGATCGGCTAGACACGCTTTATTTTTTTTTGAGAGATCGTAGGATGCCACCATTAATACGTAATAGAGAAATCTCTTTCCTATTCCGTGAGATACGAGGGAAACGTTCATGCATCATATTTAAAAAAATTTCCATCATGGCATTCATGCATCTTTCCATCTTTTTCGCCTAATTAGTCCTTGCCCTATTTGGTTAAAACTGGACTATTGTTTCTCAATCTCACATTATCTCCTAAATCTTGCTACAGATGGCCCACTACTTCGAGCCCTACTCACCCCCAATGATGTGGGGAACACCAGCCTTGCTGTGGGAGACGTTGTAGTCAGTTGGGTACAGCCAGGAGCCCATCTACGGATGGAGGCGCACCCATGGCAGAGGAGAGGTGCCGTGGATTTCGTTGAGGTGACGGTGCAGCCCAATCCGGTGGACTCCTATTGGCCACTGGCAAAGTGCATTGGACAGGGGCCCGATGCATGGGCCGCCCAAAGTTGCGGCCATGGGAGTGTTGGACCGATGACGCAGACCGTGGAGCTGCACTTGTCGGGCGGCCCTGCCGCAGTGTTTCCCCGAGATGTACCACCTGAGGAGAATGAGCAGCTTGGAGTGGTTGGTATGGCAGCCATGAGGGCAATGTTTGCTGTGACGAAGCTGAATGGAACACTTATGACAGCCGCAACAGATGCTACAGCAGAGGCCACACGTGTTAGGAGGAGCTGCTGCGCGAGACTCGAGCTAGTCCGAAGAAGCTACGTAAGCGCATTTAACTACCCGGACGAGCCGCCTCGCCATCACCATTGGGGAGCGCAAATGAGCGGTGGATAACTTCACTAATGCGCGCCGTCGCATTAGAGAGCTCGAGGGGTGACCACAAAGTGAGGACTAGAGGGTGCAGCAAAGCGCCAAACCGAGAGGACCGCCGGGAGGACCAGGATGGAGACCCCACTTCTCGCATTTTCACAGAGTAGATGACTGCGGATGCCACGTTTAGATTCGGCTAGATGCTAGTACGTAGACCTTGATCTAGATGAGACACCCCTTGTAGCCGAGCGGTGTAGTGCCACTATTATTATGTAATTTCTTTTTTAATTCGTGAGACCATCGGCATGTAAGACTTGGATCCGTAATATTTCGAGACCCTATTGTATCGGGCCGAGACCTTAATTTAGTTCGTGACCTAAATTTGTGATCGGTTTTATGGTAATTGCGACACATTTGTCAATTGCGAAATTATGCCGGTTGTGCAACATTTTGTTGCCCCTTTTTGTTGTGAAATCTTGGTACACATATTGCGTTGACATAACCGTGATGTTGGTGAAAGACCGTATTGAGTTTATTGTTACCTGTTATTGTGGATGAATTTATTCTCTCAATAAATTCCGCGTAACTTAAATTCAATATCTACACTTTGGACAACATCATCTGATGGTTATTGTTGATTCAAATGTGCAGATGCCTCAAACTCGATCAAGTCTTTGGGGAGATCGACAAAGAACCACCTCCAAAGTGAACCAGAGCCGTTCTTTGATCGGTTCCTAGGAGAGTTGCGTAACATCTCACGCAACACCGAAAGGTGGGAGGAGGCCGTGGTGGTGCTGATACGGATGGATTCCAGTCGTTCAAGGACTTTAAAGCCACGGAACCACCAAAGTTTACTGTGGCAAATGAACCCATGGAGGCTGAGGAATGGCTTACCTCAGTGGAGGAGAAGTTCCGTTTGGTGAATGCCCGAGACCCGTATGCAGACTATGCAGCGCGACTTGTTGGAAGGACCCGCAGGGGATATGGTGGAAGAACCACCGTGCTACTTTTCCCCGCCAATGTTCCTACATTTGGTTCCGGTTTACATGCAGCTTTTTCAAAATACCTACATACTGGCCGGTGCTCTGGCAAAGAAATTGGGAGAGTTCATTAAGCTCAGTCAGGATAACAAGACCATGAATGAGTACCCGCAGCTTTCAACAGTTTGTCTAGGTATGCTCCTGACATGGTCGATACGGAGGCGAAGAAGTTGGCTAGCTTCAAGAGAGGGTTAAACCCAAAGATGCGTAAAACCATGGGAAATTCCACTAGGGATACTTTTCGTGCCTTTGTAACTGATTGCATTCATCGGGAGGAAAGTAATGCCTTGTATATCGCATCCAAAGGCAAGAAGAGATCGTTTGAGGGAAACTCAGGACAGGGCAGTGGTTCCTTTGGACGTCGTCAGAACTACCGCCCACCTGCTGCGCCTTCATGTTATGCCCCACCCTATAAGAAGAATCAAGCTGGAAACTCGCGCTCAGAAGTTTGTTGTGCCTCGCCGTAAAGGAAAGCCCGCATGGGGGAATGTTCCACGCCCCATGCCCTTCAACCACAATAATTGCTTTAATTGTGGTAAGCCGGGCATTTCTCCAAGTCTTGCCCGCAGCCCAGGAAGAACTACAAGCAGTATGTGGGACATGCACACTTTGCCAATGTCGAGGAAGTTCCTGTGGGAGAGACCGTGACAGCCGGTACGTGTTTAGTTAACAATCGTAGTGCTGTTGTTTTATTTGATTCTGGATCATCGCATTCATTCATGAGTCAAGAGTTTGCACAGAAGAATGGGGAACAATTCACTGACCTAGGGTTTGGCTACCGAATTAGTTCAGCGGGGGCTGACCAGTTGACTAGGCAGAGGGTGAATGATGTGAAGATCATGATGGGCGAATTAGAAATAATAACCTCCTTGATAGTTTTACCCGGTTTGTGTTTGGATGTGATCCTCGGGATGAATTGGATAAAGAGTTGGGGGGTGATCATAGATACTGTGAATAGAGTAGTGCATTTGAAGAACCCTCGTGACTTAACTGAACACCAGATCCTGTTACCTAAGGCCATTGACCTTAACCGTGTTTCAGCTGCCTTGCAGGTGACTAGTATCTCCGACATACCTGTAGTCTGTGAATTTCCGGATGTCTTCCCGGAAGGCCTACCTGGGTTGCCGCCAGATAGGGATGTTGAGTTCGCAATAGAGTTAATTCTAGGGACTGCCCCTATATCCCGAAGACCCTACCGAATGCCACCCAATGAGTTAGCAGAACTGAAAGTACAGCTTCAGGAGTTGCTTGAGAAAGGTTTCATCAGACCTAGTTCGTCACCTTGGGGATGTCCAGCCTTGTTCGTGAAAAAGAAAGATCAGACGCTGAGGATGTGTGTGGACTATAGGCCACTCAATGCGGTAACAGTGAAGAATAAATACCCGCTACCCCGCATTGACATTCTTTTTGACCAGTTGTCTAGAGCCAAAGTTTTCTCAAAGATAGACCTTCGATCTGGATATCATTAGATTAAAATCAGACCCTAGGATATACCCAAGATCGCATTTTCTACGCGGTATGGTTTGTACGAGTATCTCGTCATGTCCTTTGGCTTGACGAATGCTCCAGCGCATTTCATGTGTTTGATGAATTCGGTGTTTATGCCTGAACTTGACAAGTTCGTGGTCGTATTCATCGATGACATCTTGGTGTATTCTGAGAATGAGGAAGAACACGCTGAGCATTTGAGGATAGTTTTGGAGAGGCTCAGAAAACATAAGTTGTATGCTAAGTTCAGTAAGTGTGAATTTTGGCTGAAGGAAGTGCATTTTTTGGGACATGTATTATCCGAGAATGGAATTTCAGTAGATCCTAGTAAGGTGCAAGAGGTGCTGGATTGGAAGGCACCAGTTTCAGTTTCTGAGATCTGAAGTTTTCTAGGGTTAGCTGGATATTATCGTAGATTCATACCTGATTTCTCCAAGATAGCTAAACCTATGACCCGATTGTTACAGAAGGAAGAGAAATTTGTGTGGACACCGGAGTGCGAAGCAGCGTTTCGTACACTACGAACGTTGTTGACTACGGCTCCCATGCTCGCACAACCTGACATTCAGAAGCCCTTTGATGTATATTGTGATGCATGTGGTACAGGATTGGGATGCGTACTCATGCAGGAGGGCAGAGTCATCGCGTATGCATCACGTCAGTTGAGGAAGCATGAGGTTAACTATCCAACCCATGACTTGGAACTTGCTGCCGTGGTATGTTGACGGTCACCAACGACATATTTTTAACGTCAACATTCTACCAATAAGGGGGTGAAACTATACCTTACTACACACATATACATTTATTATTGACATAATTCCACTTGTAGTGCCAAATAATGTTTTGCAGGATTTATATAAAAACCAAGTGGAAAATGCACCAAAAGGCGCCTCCCTGGAAAGCGCATTCCTGAGAACATCAAGCCCAAGGGAGAAAAGTCCATAAAATATCAATATACAAGCACAAGCCCAAGAGGTCGAGGCCCGAGTCCAACATGAAATGATAAACGGGCCGCAGGACATGGGTTCAATATTTTGGGCATAACTTTCTCATACGAAATCGGATTTCAGCGAACGAATACTCAAAACGAAGCTTACTCCGAGGCCCACGTGCTCATGCAAAGTTTCAGGCCAAATGGACGAAATATTGGTGCGGGCGCACCTTAGGGGGCGCGCCAAGACCTCCCGGAGGCCAAATCGCCCATCTTTGTCCCGGCGGCCCATCTCGACCTGAAAAAGTTCTGGAGGCGGTGTTTGCTTGCCCGTAAAACGGTGCGGATTATTACCAAATGGCTAAGCCAAGAGAGGATCCCATGGTGAAGGTCCTATAAATAAATGGGCACTCCCTCACTTGTAACACACACCACACAATGTAGCCTCTCTCTTCTTCTTCTTCTCCCTCCTCTTCTTCTTTTCTTCTTCTTCTTTCTTCTTCTTCTTCCTCTTCTTCTTTTCTTCTTCTTTTTCCTTCTTCTTCTTCTTCTTCCTCTTTCTTCTTCTTTTTTAGTTTGTACCTAGGAGGAGTTGGGCAAAGAAATAAAGGAGACAAGACATTTTGGAGCTATTCGGTATGAGCAATTTAGAGTTCTTCATCTTGTTCTTGTTCTCTACTTATCAATATAGTCATGTTCTTGAATTAGAGTAAAGTTCTTGTGATATAATCTTGGTTGAAGAACTAGTCTATAGTTCCTATATCATGATCTTGTCTTATAGAACTTCGTGCTTAGTCTATCATACATACATGTTTAGACCAAAGAGCTAGATTGCTATGAAGAGTTCTACCTAGAGTTAGCCTTGGATGATGTTGGGTTGCGGGATTGATAGTCGTTCCTTCGGGGGCGGCGCTCTAGTAGAAGGACCTCGGGACGGGTAAGCCTTGTTAACACGCTAGAGTGATAATCACTAGTGTAGACGTGGTGTCCGGGCTAGGGGTTGCCTATCTTTTGTGGCGCATCCCACGGTTGAGGGGGTAGGCGGCTTGGTCGTGACAAGCCTTGTCCGTCCCTTGAATCCCCCCCACGTTCGGGTGTGGCGCAAAGTGCTAATTGCCTGACATCGTTTCTTGAGCGTGGGCCGGTGCCCAAGTAATTCGGCAGAGACCTTGGCTATCTTGAATTGGAATCTCTAAACAGTTGAACATGTGTGTATCCGCTATCTTGACATGACTATCTAGGATATGCCTGCTCCATATTAGATTTATTCTTTTATTCATTCTTTTATATTTATCCTTGAGATTGGCTCGAGTGTGTGTGTCAAGTTATCCTACTACCTACTTTATTTTACCCCTATTATGAGCATTGGTCTATTATACATTCGTGTCATCTTGACCATGTCCGAATTAGAGACTTTTACACCATGCCTTCCTTTGGGAAAAATATAAATAACGATACCCCGAATACTTCCGGGTGAAATGCTACAATGATAGATCCGTGCGCTTTGCGGATGAATATCTTCTTTGGCAAGATCTATCACCGTTGACGTTCCCATTCGGATCACCGACATGGTGGTTTTACTTGGGAATGTCACGGCGCATTTCTCGGGCGCCGTTATTAGAGATGGGTTCTAAACCTGTTTCTAGTGATTAAGAAATGCAACAAGCAATTCGCGCCCGTTATTAGAGATGGGTTCTAAACCTGTTTCTAGTGATTGCGCTTTAAGAAATGCAAGAAGCATTTCGGCGCCGTTTCTTTGGGAAGGCGTTGGTTAAAGGGATGACCTATTAGGACATGTTCTTGATTTTATGCATGTGTAGTGATCTTTGTTGATCTTAGGCTTATCTAAAAGAAAAAAAAAAAATCTCTTTTATATTTATATAAAAAAAACTCTTATAAAAAAAAAAAAAAAATCTTATAAATAAAAAGCAAGGACTTGTTATCAAGTTAGTATGCACCTTCGGGTATTCTTGTCACTAACCATTTCAGGTGGAGACTAAGAAGAACAAAGGGGCACGCGACGCTTGAAAACATGGGGGCTACATCAAGAAAACGTTGATGCTCTTGGGCGGAGGAACACACTCAAAAGGAGACCCTGACTTTTCACACTTGACTTTTTCACGAAAGTCCAAGTGTGAGAGGGAGGACGGTGATAATATCAAGTTCCACGTGCAAGGGGATCATAAAAAAAAAGAGAAGTGAAAAAAAAAGAGAAAAAAAAGAGAGATAAATAAGAGATTAGCCTCCCCTTGCTATAAAAGAAAAAGAAAAAAAAGGAGTTGAAAAAAAAGAGATATATAAAAAAAAAAAGAGAGAAGTGTTATTGAAAAAAAAAACTAAAAAAATGGTTGTTAAAAAAAAAAACAAGAAAAAAAAAGTATATAAAAAGAAGAAAAAAAGAAGCTTAAAAAGAAATAAGAGGAGAGAGGAGCAGGTTGGCCCCATATGGTCAAAATAAACAATGAAGGCACGACTCCACCCAAAGATTGCTTCCATATAAGCAAGAAGGGATCTTTCTCTCCCAAGGCCTTTGTCGCGCCCACTGAAAGTGAGTTTGGTATGCCTCCCTCCGCCCCCGCCAGAAGTCATAACCAAAACCAAGATCATCATACTACCGATGCAGCAATTCTCGAACTCTATCCTCAAGCCGTTCGGTCAAGTAAACTCAGGTAAGCAAGGGTCCTATAAAAAGAGAGAAAAAAAAAAAAAAAAAAAGGGTAAAAAAAGTGGTAAAGGAAAGGAGGAACATCCTCCTTTATACCTTTGTGACCACTAAGGCCCATGGTCTATATACACTACATGTGTGTATCACCTAAGCCTTGTGGCCCGCCCGAGATGGATCATCAAGCTACCACCGCGGGAGTCTCAACGTTCTTTCCTTCATGCACGGTTGGTACACACATACTCAGGTATACAAAGGTAATAATTCACCAATTCTTTTTACTCATACTTATCTCCATAAAAAAAATCATGTTTTCTTTGTTTATGAAATATGATCCGGGTTTGATGTGTTTGCATGTCGCTAAGCGATACATCCATAGGTCTTTTAAATCAAGCATGGTGCTTGGGTTAAAATGGTCTTCTTTAATCAAAATTTGACATGGTGTTGATATTTGATTAATGAACCTAGAGTCGACGTCATAAATATTTGAGTTATTTCATGATGGAGATAAAACAAGGCTAGACTTATATTGCATCTTTATCTTAGCCTTGTTTGAGTATGAAAAGTTTGGTGAAGCTTTTATGTTCTCCCTTGATAATAAAGTCCTAAAATAAAAATCTTTTGAAAAAAAAAAACAACAACAAGTCGCTCTTTTGCTCCTTCCCGCATATGTTTCGAAATTTGGTAATCACGAAGGATGGTAAATCCACTCGTGAATCTACCATATACTAACCATGCAGGAAAAGCCAAAAGCACGGGGATAAAACCCCGATCCAATGGGCTTTGAGCTAGCTTGGGGGAGGACCAAAACCAAGGTAATGAAAAACCTACACTCTCATCCTCTTTCCATTACCTTCAAAAAAAAAAAAGTGTGTAAAAAAAAAAATATTTTATTATCAAAATAAACAAAAATATTTACTACACAAAAATCTAAAAATAAATATTTTCAAAAAAAAAGGGGTATATTTCAAAAAAAAAAAAAAATGGGGTATATTCAAAAAAGAAAAAAAAATGGGGTATAAAAAACATGTTTTATAAAATATTTTATTATCAAAATTAACAAAAAAATTTATTATATAAAATCTATATTAAAAAAAATCTTTATAAGTAAAATAAATTCTTCAATGAAAAAAAAACTAAAAAAAAAATATTTTTTTTTCAATAAAACATATTTTCTGAATAATTTTTTTTTTAAAAAAAAAAAGAGATTTAATCTTTTTGTTCACCTTTCAAAGTCTTCATCTTCATTGGATGAATCTTATTGCTCTTTCATGCTTCCTCTTTCTATATTGGCACGGTTTAAGTTTGGAAGTTTTTGTCATACTAGTTGATCATACTTCCATAGGCGTTTTGAATTAAGCATGGTGCTTAGGTCAAAAAGTCTACCTTAATCGATTAGACATGGAGTCGAAGTCCGATTATTGAACTAGAGCTGCTAGTGTAGATTTTGGTCAAATCTATGGACTAACCCCTACAGGAATTTATCAAACATCATGAGGGTAAGTCCAAGAGATGACAATGGAGATCGAAGTTGTTTGGTGAACCAAAAAAAATAAAATAAATAATGATAATGATAAAATAAAAAAATATAAAAAAAAAAAACCTTTGAAACCCTAAGAATGGTTGTCCCGCTCTTCCAAGATCATCACAAGACAAGCTTGGGGGGAGTCTCCCGGCACGCTCAAAAGATGACATTAATCAAGGATCAAATCATGGCGTGCACAAAGCTAGCAACGCTCATAAACCGAAGGTAAGTCAAAAGCTAGCTTGGGGAGGACTCCCACAAAGGTAACTCGTATCTCACATTCCATTTAGTTATTTTCTTATCTTATATGAATGATGAGGTATGAGAATAAAAAAACAAAAGAGGGAAGAAGAAAGAGAGAGAGGAGCCTTATTCCATTCCATATATATGTGTTGTAGAAATGTTTTAGTTCTACCCCTGTTGAAATGATGAATAGTTGCTCTGTCTTATGTTTTGCCTGTGCCTAGGTTATAATTCGAATTTCTCTAAAGTTTGGGTTTAGTGGCTAAGTCTAAAAACTCATCCTAAAAAAAAAAAAAAAAACCTGATTCATGTGGGTTGCATAGGCTCTATCTAGTCTAAGTTGTTGCCAAGTATGATATGGTACAAATGGATTTGCTATGATTTTGTCCAAAAAGAGAGACTTGACATCCGGGAATCTAATTTAAAAAAAAAAAAAGAGAACTGATATGGGCTATGCTAAAAAAAAAAAAAAAAAAAAAAAAAGAGATGATGAAAATGGACATGTGTCCGAGGGCGAGTAGAGCCCACATCTCCAAAAAAAAAAACAAGAGAGGAAATAAAAGACAAAGTCTAGGGCGAGCAGAGCCCACCTCAACCAAAAAAATATACATAGCAATAAAGCCCATACTTTCTCGAAAAACAAAATATAATTTAAACAAATAAATCCCGGATGAGAAAGTTGATCAAAAGGATGAATGAAAAGTATTTCTGTTATAACCGTTCTATCTGGCAACCGCCCAAGGCTTTGAGAAAAGCTAAAAAGCCCCGCTACGATGAAAGGTAATAAAGGGTGAGCAAAGGCATGCCATTTTATTCAAACTCTAGTAGAAAATCTTATTATAACCCTGGCACTTGTGAAACATAATCGGCATAGTAGCAACTCCTGATCAACAACCAAGTACTTATCTTTGCTCGAGGACGCGCAAAGGGTAAGCTTGGGGGAGTTTGTTGACGGTCACCAACGACATATTTTTAACGTCAACATTCTACCAATAAGGGGGTGAAACTATACCTTACTACACACATATACATTTATTATTGACATAATTCCACTTGTAGTGCCAAATAATGTTTTGCAGGATTTATATAAAAAACCAAGTGGAAAATGCACCAAAAGGCGCCTCCCTGGAAAGCGCATTCCTGAGAACATCAAGCCCAAGGGAGAAAAGTCCATAAAATATCAATATCCAAGCACAAGCCCAAGAGGTCGAGGCCCGAGTCCAACATGAAATGATAAACGGGCCGCAGGACATGGGTTCAATATTTTGGGCATAACTTTCTCATACGAAATCGGATTTCAGCAAACGAATACTCAAACGGCTTACTCCGAGGCCCACGTGCTCATGCAAAGCTTCAGGCCAAACGGACGAAATATTGGTGCGGGCGCACCTTAGGGTGCGCGCACCCTCCCGAGGCCAAATCGCCCATCTTCGCCCCCTGGCGGCCCATCTCGACCTGAAAAGTTCGGAGGCGGTGTTTGCTTGCCCAGAAAATGGTGCGGATTAGTACCAAATGGCTAAGCCAAGAGAGGATCCCATGGTGAAGGTCCTATAAATAAATGGGCACTCCCTCACTTGTAACACACACCACACAATGTAGCCTCTCTCTTCTTCTTCTTCTCCCTCCTCTTCTTTTCTTCTTCTTCTTTCTTTCTTCTTCTTCTTCTTCTTCTTCTTTTTTCTTCTTTTTTCCTTCTTCTTCTTCTTCTTCCTCTTTTCTTCTTTTTTTTAGTTTGTACCTAGGAGGAGTTGGCAAAGAAATAAAGGAGACAAGACATTTTGGAGCTATTCGGTATGAGCAATTTAGAGTTCTTCATCTTGTTCTTGTTCTCTACTTATCAATATAGTCATGTTCTTGAATTAGAGTAAAGTTCTTGTGATATAATCTTGGTTGAAGAACTAGTCTATAGTTCCTATATCATGATCTTGTCTTATAGAACTTCGTGCTTAGTCTATCATACATACATGTTTAGACCAAAGAGCTAGATTGCTATGAAGAGTTCTACCTAGAGTTAGCCTTGGTTGATGTTGGGTTGCGGGATTGATAGTCGTTCCTTCGGGGGCGGCGCTCTAGTAGAAGGACCTCGGGGACGGGTAAGCCTTGTTAACACGCTAGAGTGATAATCACTAGTGTAGACGTGGTGTCTGGGCTAGGGGTTGCCTATCTTTTGTGGCGCATCCCACGGTTGAGGGGGTAGGCGGCTTGGTCGTGACAAGCCTTGTCCGTCCCTTGAAATCCCCCCACGTTCGGGTGTGGCGCAGTGCTAATTGCCGGACACTGTTCTTTGAGCGTGGGCCGGTGCCCGAAGTAATTCGGCAGAGACCTTGGCTATCTTGAATTGGAATCTCTAAACAGTTGAACATGTGTGTATCTGCTATCTTGACATGACTATCTAGGATATGCCTGCTCCATATTAGATTTATTCTTTTATTCATTCTTTTATATTTATCCTTGAGATTGGCTCGAGTGTGTGTCAAGTTATCCTACTACCTACTTTATTTTACCCCTATTATGAGCATTGGTCTATTATACATTCGTGTCATCTTGACCATGTCCGAATTAGAGACTTTTACACCATGCCTTCCTTTGGGAAAAATATAAATAACGATACCCCCGAATACTTCCGGTGAAATGCTACAATGATAGATCCGCGGCTTTGCGGATGAATATCTTCTTTGGCAAGATCTATCACCGTTGACGTTCCCATTCGGATCACCGACATGGTGGTTTTACTTGGGAATGTCACGCGCATTGGGGCGCCGTTATTAGAGATGGGTTCTAAACCTGTTTCTAGTGATTGCGCTTTAAGAAATGCAACAAGCAATTCTGGCGCCGTTATTAGAGATAGGTTCTAAACCTGTTTCTAGTGATTGCGCTTAAGAAATGCAACATGGTACATGCATTAAAAATTTGGTGTCATTACTTGTTTCGGTAATGTATGTCATGTCTATATCGACCACAAGAGGTAATGTATGTCATGTCTATACTGACCACAAGAGTTTGAAGTACATTTTCACTCAAGAGGAGTTGAATATGAGGCAGAGAAGATGGTTAGAGCTGATAAAGGATTATAACATAGAGTTACACTATCATCCCGGGCAAAGCCAATGTTGTCGCGGATGCTTTGAGCAGAAATCACATTGTTTGCTGGGACAAGTCGAATCTATGGAGGTTTTTCCTCCTATGCATCCGGCTATCCTATGTAATATTCAAGTGTAGAATGAGCTGGAGAGCAGAATTGTTGAGGGTCAGAAAGTGGATAAAGGAATCTCGCATATCAAGAAGAAGTTAGAAAAAGAGCCTAGTGATCATTTCCGAGTTGATGAGAGTGGAATTCTTTGGTATGATGATCGTCTTGTCGTGCCAAAGGATCGAGAGCTGAGAGAACAGATTCTAACAGAGGCAAACTCATCAAAGATAACAATTCACCCCGGTAGTAACAAGATGTATCGGGATTTGAAAACCAGATTTTGGTGGACAAAGATGAGAAAGGAGATTGCTGCACATGTAGCTAGATGTGACAATTGCTGCAGAGTTAAAGCTATTCATATGAAGACTGCAGGATTGTTGCAACCATTGCCAATTCCTGATTGGAAATGGGATGAGATTACTATGGATCTGATCATTGGTTTGCCACATACCCAGAAGGGATTTGATTCCATTTGGGTGATTGTGGATCGTTTGACCAAAGTTGCCCATTTTATTCCGATTAACATAAGCTACGAGCCTCACCAATACGCCGAGCTGTACATTTCGCACGTACTTCGTTTGCACGGAGTACCTAAATCAATAGTGTCGGATCGTGGATCGAGTTGGACCAATCGATTTTGGGAGAGCCTACAGAAGCTCTAGGTACCAAGTTACTTCGTAGTTCTCGCTTTATCACCCACAAAACCACCACCAAACAGCGAACGAGTGAACCAAATACTAGAAGATATGCTAAGGGCGTGTGTGTTGTCAGCAAAAGGTTCTTGGGACAAATGGTTGCCTTACGCAGAGTTCTCGTGATAATAACAGCTATCAAGCCCAGTATTCGGGATGGCACCTTTTGAAGCATTGTATGGGAGGAAATGTAGAACGCCTCTGAACTGGATAGAGACCGGAGAACAACCCTACTATGGCATTGACCTGATAGATGAGGCTGAGCAGAAGGTGAGAATAATAAAGCAACACATGAAAGCCGCTCAAGACCGACAGAAGAGCTATGCGGATAAACGTAGAAGACCTATTAAGTTCAATGTTGGTGACTTCATTTACTTAAAGGTGTCACCAATGAAACGAGTACAGCGTTTTGGAGTGAAGAGAAAGTTAGCACCTAGGTTCAGAGGCCCCTACAAGATTATTGCCACTAAGGGAGAAGTAGCGTATCAATTGCAGTTACCACAGGAGATGGGGAGAATTTTCGATGTTTTTCACGTGTCGCAACTAAAGAAATGTTTGAGAGTTCCTGAGGAGCAAGTGCCCATTCGAATGTTGAAATAAGTCAAGATCTAACCTTTTATGAAGAACCAGCAAAGGTGCTAGACACCAAGGAGAGAGCCACTAGGGGCAAGGTAGTGAAGCAATATAAGA
The DNA here is from genome assembly GCA_015847255.1 of Hyparrhenia diplandra. Taxonomy (NCBI): domain Eukaryota; kingdom Viridiplantae; phylum Streptophyta; class Magnoliopsida; order Poales; family Poaceae; genus Hyparrhenia; species Hyparrhenia diplandra. The sequence goes on from JADLZK010004801.1 coordinate 138,529, forward strand.
TCCTTTGGGGAAATCATGGAGAGAACGATGCAACATGGGAAACAGATGAATATCTTCTGAGGAACTACCCACAGTTTTATCACAAATGGTTAGTTTCGCCGAATCTCGGGACGAGATTCTTTTTAGGGGGAAAGATTTGTAACACCCTAGGTGTTAAGCATCTTGAAAGCATGATCATTTGCATAGCATCATCATCATTTCATGCATAATCATGTGCTAGTGACATTCACTTTGAATTTACTCTCATTTCATGCTTGCTTGACCTAGCTACTATAGAATCCTAGCTATAATGATGTTTTGGACCTAGGTTGTGCCTAGATATATTTTTGACATAATTTAGGACCATGTTTGAGCTTGAGTTTCAATTTAGAAATTTTATTTTAAATCTGCCCTAGAGGTCAAACCTCTTTGAGTCATTTTGAAACTCCTTTCAAAAGTGCTTGATAGAAGTGTTTCTAGCAAAAAGTTTCTATAGATGAAATGTAGTACTTTTTATGTAGAACAAATGATCTTTTATGAGTTTCTTGTGAAAAGGTTTGGAAATGGTTCAAATAGTGCCCAACTGTTTGGGTCAAATTTGAGTTGAATTCAAACTCTGTTTTGAATGGTTTGAGTTGACCTTTGTTTTTAATTTTTATCTCTAAATCTAGGCGAATTAGAAAAAGTTCATATTGAGTGTTTTGTAGCCGAAATTCTCTACAAAGATGTTTTGACTTTTTCCCGGATCTTGCAGGCCAAAAACGGGGCTGACTCGAAAACAGTAGGGGGGACCTATGCGCCCGGCCGATATAAGCGACGTGGACGCCCGCGCCTGTACGGCCGGATCTTGCACCCCGGTCGTGCCCGTATAGGACGCCTCGCTCCCTGCCACCGCCGCCCGCCGCCCGAGAACGCGAGGAACGCCGCCGCGCGCCATTGCCGCCGTCCACAAGCTCCGCCGCCGCGTTTCTTCGCCGTCGTCGCGCCAAACCGCACCAAACCTCGTCCTTAGCTCCGCTACTCCATCCTCTACTCCTAACCATCGTCGAATCGAGGTAAAGGTCGAGGTACGGACCCCATTTCCGCTTCCCGAATGCTCGCCGGCGAAGCCCGCCATGGCCGCCGTTGGGGGCAAGCCGTCGCTCAAGCTCGTGGATCAAGTTTGATTCATTCTTTTTCGCGTTTTAGAGTCGCCTTAGGGTGCTTGAGCTTGTGAGCTAGCTGGATGAGTGGATCCGGCCGCCATTTCGCCGGGACACGCCGCCGCCGACGTGCCGCCCGTGGAGCGCCGCGCCGAGTCCGTCTTGTCGCCGTCGTTGTTCCGTTAGGCCTAGAACCACCTTGCATGTCGCTTTGGAGTTCACAGGGGTCAAGAACGAGGTTAGGTGGCTCGCTTGAGCACCGGAGTGGCCGGACCGCCGCCGTCCGCCGCCCGCCGCAAGCGCCGCCGTCGCCGTCGTCGTCGCTTTAGTCGGTTTCGAAGTCGAACCAAGGGCACCATCGTGTTTGTCTCGTTGAGTAGCGTCGATTAGAGTAGCCGGTTGGACGTTTTGGTCATCGCCGGCAAAAATCCGCCGCCGTGCTCTGTTTTGAGCAAGCCCGACATGCGGGCCCCGCCCGATTTCTTTTTTTTTTTTTTTTTTTGTTTTTCCAGTTTTTGAATGCAAAGCTTAGAAAATTCATAACTTGGTCGTTTTGAGTCCTTTTTGAGTGAAACAAATTTTGCCATGCTTGTTAGGAAGTAGACTACAGTATAAAATTATGAAATCCTATTTTCTGAGAACTTTTATATAGAGTTTTAATTATGGCTAGAAATGCATGGAAATTGAGGAAAATCATATCTTTTAATTAGTGCAAGATAAAAATATGCTTCTTGTACAAAATATGCTTGTTTTTGTGAGTAGAGTCCAGGAAAAATATCATGCATAGTATGTTCTGTAGAAGAAATGTGATTTTTCTATTTATGTGCTATTTGCCATGTGATCTTTAGAAATTCATAGAAAAATAAATATTAGGATTTTGGATGTGAGATTTGGTGTGCTTATGTTTGATAGGTTTTAGAAGCTATTCATACTCAGAAATCTGTTGTCGACACTTTTCATAGTACAAAGTATTTTCATGCATAGGTTTGGTGTCAACTTGTCATTTTTGTGTAGAGCTGTATATGCATGATCCTGCAATGAAATTTTTATGGTAGCTGTTATATTCCAGTAAGATGCTCTGGTAATTTTTGTAGAATTTTCTGAAGTGGTTATGTATTTACTCTATTTATGATGCCTAGAAAATAGGCTAGAGAAATATATGTTTATATGAAGATGATGTATATTGGTATTTTTATTATGAGTTCCTAGCATGAATAGGATCTGTTGGTAAGCTTAGTTTGGTAAGCTTGGTAGTTTTGTCAATTTGTTATTCCTAGCATTTATTTAATTGTAGGGTGCAAGTGTGGTGTTTGCTAGGGCATGTTATTTTATGTGCTTTAAATTAGCTTTTGACATGTCCAGTAGGTTCATTTGATAGATAATTACTTAGTTTACCTGCTGGTCAAGTATGATAAGGGTTGCATGAGTAGTTTGCAAGTTATGGTAGATATATGTGATGTTGAGTAGAAAACAGAGTCTCTGTTTTTCTTAATTTCGAGGCTGATAATGTTTGATTCAGGTCTGGATGATATGGAATGTTTTGTAGGAAATTTCATTAGCTTTCCATAGAGTATTTGTTCACTGAATTTGGAGTTGTAGAACTCCTTGTGTGACTGTTTTAGTGGTAGCATGTCGAGCTGTCATTTTCTGTTGATTAGTAAGTTAGGGTGTTTGATTGATGTGGGTTATTAGGGTTTCTTGTGTAGAATTAATTGTGTTTCTATGGAAGAGATATCCACTTACTAATAGCTTGCATCATAAAGCATCCATCCATCATATACATATTACTTTATGCAAGTCGATATTCATGTAATCGTAATCATATCTTTTCTCCATCATATGCATCATCACAGGATCGGGGGAAGGGTTCGAGGAGCTGATCGAGGAGCAGACGGGAGAGCTTCACCATCTGGGAGTGCAGTCCGGAGGAGCCATCGGAGGAGAAGAGTCGACAGACGACCTGCCTGAGTGCCCAGAGCACGTTCCAGCGACGTTCCTGCGAGGCAAGCCCCGGAGCATTCTGCCCTTTCCTAAATTTCTTCCAATTAATTTGACTTGAGTCTTTTATATGTTTCATGCATTAAGTATAGGAAATGGTTGAAACCGTTGATGCACTGAGATCCTTGTTGAAAGTTGCCCTATCCTAATAGGAGTCTAGGTTAATGCTCAGTATTATGTTTGCAGTAGATAGTGATTCCGGTCACTTGAGGAAATGTTGTGAACAATCACATGGGAGATTGTCAAGCTGCTGCTGAGAACCTGCTTAAGTAAAACATGTTAGATTGGATGGAAATTGTGGTCCTTCCATCTGATTGATTAAGGACTCATACTTTGTCGGAATGTGGTCGGAAGTTGAACGTACCTGGCATATAGTAGGCTCCGCGGGGTCGTGAGCCACGAAGCTCGTGGGAATGTTAGGGGCCGGCTTTGTCCGCTTTATCGCTCCTCCTTGGTGTGGTTGGTGAGGTTAATCGGGCACAAGAAGATGCGCACGAGGGGTCGTACTCGTTGCTTCACTCACTGGGTGGCCCGATAAGGAGGGGGTAGCCGGCAAGACCGAGACTTTACGTCCCGTAACGTCCTGGAAGTGATCGGGTCTGCCTTTGCAAAGTAGACCTGGTTTGTGTCATGGTATTCGCCAGCTGGTTTGCAAATCGATTCGAATCGCCATCTCTCCTGGTCAGTGAGAACCCGGGTTGCGTCCACGGCAATGTAGTCTAATTATTACAATATATGTTATTTATCATGTTGCAGCTGATATAATTCTGATCAAGTTACTTATGCTGTTATTTATTCTACTGAGCAATGATTAATCTTGACTATACAGAACCTATGGTTATGTAATTAAATAAGTAACCCTTTTAACTTGGAAAATATACAAGTAGCATGCATAGGCGCACTAAACAACTTATTTGTGAAATTGATGTGAGTCGGCCTAAACTCCAGATAAAGCCTAGCATGATCCTTGGAGTCTTTTATTTTGTTTTTTGGAGGGGTAAGTCTAGCTGAGTATTTTGTACTCGGGGTTTTATTCCCCGTTGTTGCAGGTGAGCATGTGTACCATGGTTATTGTAAGACTTGTACATTTCCCCGTTGATGACGAGTAAGGCCAGGGCAAGGCAATTCTATATCCCCGTCTCATGCCGCTCTGGGGATGACTATCTGCTAGCACTATCTTATGTTTGTTTTCGCTAAAAGACTTTTGGTTTTGAAACTACGCTTCCGTACTTGAACCTGAGTTTGTAATAAATTATACTACGCACTCTGATGTTTAATATATCGAACTTGGTTTGAAATACCTGCGGATTTTACTACCAAGCTCAATGATCCTGTTGTGTTGTTGATGAGTTTGAAATCACTCTGAGATTTCTGGAATACGGGTTTATATGGACTCAAGTGTAGACTGCGATTGCTTCGGTGATTGCGAATTATATTTGATTTCTTATAAATTGGTCGGCTCTGTCACAGACTGGACCCTTGGAAAGGCAAATACATTGCCTCAGGAGGGAGGCAGATATTGTCAAATACCTGTCTTAGCAGTATACCTACCTATTGTATGGGGTTTTTTAATTTGCAAGGTGGAGTACATGAGGGAATGGACAGTATTAGATCCAACTTTCTTTGGCAAGGGGCTGATAAGAAATTTAGATATCATATGGCGAAATTTGAGATGGTAAGTTGGCCAAAAGACCAGGGGGTCTGGGCATTATTATTACCAGAATAATGAATGATTGTTTATTAGTAAAATGAATTTCGAAGATTTTCAAGGAACCTGATGCCTTGTGGTGGAAAATCCTTAAAGCCAAGTATATGAAGCCTTCATCCTTCTTTCATTCCAAACCAACCAAAGGCTCTCAATTCTAGAAGGGCCTTCATAAGGTCAAACACTTGTTCAAATGCGGGGCTAGTTTCAAAGTGGGCAATGGGAAGAGGTGCAGATTTTGGCAGGACTGCTGGCTCAAGAAAGTACCCTTAGCCATTGCTTATGAAGACTTGTATAAACTGATAGACAACCCAGATTGCTTGGTTAGTGAGTGCTGGATTGAGGGAGAATGGTATGTCAATTTCAAAAGATCTTTGAGCTCTAGAGAATATAACAGATGGACTGAGTTAGAAGAAGAATTACAGGATATTCAGCTGACAGAGAACAAGGATGAGGTGATATGGGAGCTAGACAAATCTAGACAATATACCACTAAATCTCTTTATAGATTCATTACTGATAGGGGGATGTCCAGTAAAGTGGCAGGCTTTATTTGGAAGAGTAGAATTCCTCAAAAGATTAAAATTTTCCTGTGGCAAATTTTTAATGATAAACTGCAAGTGGGTCAAACTTTGAAAAAAAAGGGGCTGGAAGGGATCAGGTAACTGTTGTTTGGAGGATGGCCAAGAATTTATTGATCACATTTTCTTTAATTGTCATATTGCTAAATTCATTTGGCACATGATTAGAGACATTTGGCACACGGATGTGCCCACCTCTCTGGAAAATTTCACTCTTTTTTGGCTGCGTGGTAATGGGTTGCTGCCAGCTAGGCTGCAAGTGTTCATCTTTTTCTGTTTTGCATGGGCTATTTGGACTAACAGGAATAAGATGGCAATTGAAAAAATATTTCCTAAGTCACCAGCTGATGTTGTATACAATGCAATGTCTTTCTTACAGCGGTGGATGATCTTGCTTAAGGACAAGGACAGGGAACGCGTGACCAAGGTGAAGGAGGAGATCCTGAAGTGGTTAAAGAATTTCAGTCCGATCAGGATGGTCTCTACGGATGTAATAGAAATCTAAGTCTGTTTGGTCCTAGAAACCTGTTATTTGGTCGTTGCGTTTTTCGTTTTGTGCTTTATTGTAGCTGGTAACCCCAGCATTACGGTTTGCTTGTACTTGAACCATGTTGGCTTTCTGAAAAGCCGAGTTTAATGAAACTCCTTTTAAAAAAAATCAGAATTGGACTGTGATAAACTGGTGACGTGTAATGATCTGGGGAAGTTGTCGTATGACCTCAAGCTCCGAGCTCTGGAAGTTAAAAAGAATAATCTCCAGAGCTTCCCGAAAGTGGTGGCATCGGAGTGCTTTGGGGGTGGATTGTCTGTCAGCTCAAAGCAGTCTTGGGGCTCAATGTCTAAGTTGGAGGGTAGACGTTGTACTGAACCGAAGGATGGTTTCAGGAGAGAGGAGGAGGAAGAGATCACTTCTCCTCTGAAGACACTAGCTTGAGGGGCGGACGGTGAAACCTTGGGAGACAAAAATGCGAGCCGTCAGATCTTTATTTGTACTGATTCAGATTATAATTGTTAGATGATAAAATTGGTCTAATGGATGATTCATTAATCAGAGTATACGCAGGTACATATGCTGGATCACTAGAGACCATTCGTAAAAGTCTCCATGCCTACATGTAGGGGGAGAGAACCTGACCCAATCCAAACACTAAATATAGTCTAACATTCCCCCGCAGTCACAGCGGGAGCACCGCAAACGGTGAGACTGGAGAAGAGGAAGTTAAACTGACATCCCCCACAGTCCCAAGTTGGCACGGTGCAGACGTTGTGATTGGAGGAAAAACCTGCGAGACTCATGCAAATGATAGCCCTTGTTGCCGATGTCGAGGTAGCCGAGCATGAGGACGAGTAGCAGTGGTCTTGGATGTCGTGCGCAGGGTAGCCGTGGTTGACATGGAGCTGTCAAGGTTGCCGAGGGTAAGGAGCCGCACAGGAAGCCGCGAGCGCACGAGGAGGCGCCATGGTGGATGGTAGCGCAAGGGGGAAGCCACCAGGGACGAAGACGACGACGCGTCGAGGCAGTCGAAGAGGGGGTCGATGCCGAAGTCGATGCAGGAGCCGACGGGCGAGACACTCCCGGGTTTGCCACGCCCGGAAATGCCTCGGGGACGATGGCACGCACCGGTGTTGCCAATACCGGACGTGCGTGGGAGGGTGCACCACCAGCCGCCGTCGTTTGAGGGACCAGCAGAGAAGGCCTCCAAAACGGTCGCAGGCGCAGAATGGCGGGGTAGAAGATGCCGATGCAGCCCGCGGTTGTCGGAGTAGACGAAGGGGTAGAGCGAGACGGCGACGCTGGTGACGAGGTGGTGCAGGACGGTTTAAGAGGTGAACCCGACCATTTGGTGCATGGCCCAATAATTCGGATGACGCGGCAGCGGAGCTCAAAGAAGACGGCGAAGAATTCGAACAGCTTGATGAAGACCATGCGCGCGCAAGCACGCACTGACGTAGTCGATGACGATGTCAACGACACGGTCAAAGGAGACGACGTGGACGAAGTCATGGACGTAGTCGGCGGTGGTAAAGATGCAACGACGGAGAAGACCACAAGCGGCGACGCTGCAACGCAACAAAGGGAGGCAGCTGCAGCTCTCGAGACATCCATCCCAAAGAAGTGTCGCGAGTGTACAAGTCGGCTGATCAGACCGACGGCGTACGTGCGATGATGACGACGAACGAGGCCGCACGAGATGGCGGCATTGTCGGGATGACCTACTTAAGAAGCCGCTGGTGGGACGAAAGTGGCCCGACAACGCCCGCGGGAGGGGCGCCCTACGCCGCACCGCACGCCAGGTCGGGTCACACAGGATGAAGATACCGCTGGACGATGTCGGTAGGTGCACGGATGTTGACGGGCGGTGGGCGATGCAAACTTGATCGCGGCGATCAAGCAAAATAGTAGGGAAAAAAATATGACACATGCATGGGCAAGCAGCATTGAGCGGTTGCATGCTTGCATGCCGTGTGAGCTGGTGGCGTGCACCCTCCCGTAAGCTAAACGGCTGGACGAAGTTTACTAGACCAGGCAAAAGCGGTTGAGCGATGCTAATAAAGGAATGCTAAGAAAGGAAAGTGGACGAGCGGTGCATGCGGACCGGATGGAGTCACGCAGCGGTGGCCTCCATGGAATACATCGGCGACGAGGTGGTGCGCCGCGCAGAGACCCCTGCTGCCACCACGACAGCACAGGGTAGGGCACGGGCAACGCAGGGAGATCGCGGCTGCCACCACGGCAGCGCGAGATGGTGTGTCATCGATGGTTCCCACGGCGGCGAATGACGAGGTACTCTTCGACCGCCTGCTGCACGACGCTCTAAGACGGCGGACTAATAGGATCCGCCGCGAGATTGAGGGGGCGCTGCCCCAGCCGGAGATCGACATGGACGATCTCCCCGGCGCGCTAGGAGGCCGTCGAGGGGGCGCCCTGAAGGTGCACCGTGAAGGACGGCCGGCGGAGCACGGAGGGCAGGGGTGCGATGAGGGGCAGCGGAAGGTGGAGCCTAGAACCAGAAAACTTAAGCTCGTGATGCCATGTTAGATGATAAAATTGGTCTAATGGATGATTCATTAATCAGAGTATACGCAGCTACATATAGTTGTGCTGGATCACTAGAGACCATTCGTAAAAGTCTCCATGCCTACATGTAGGGGGAGAGAACCTGACCCAATCCAAACACTAAATATAGTCTAACAATAATTTGAGTTTTGCTTACAACTTGACTAGATTTGGGTATAAAGAGAGTTGTTAAATATATGAGAAGGTTATCAATGCTTTGTTGTCTCAAACATAGAGTTTTTCGGCCGAGCCTCTTTTTACTTACTCACTGACTATCCTACTATGTAATTATAATTTGAGTTTTACTTACAATTTGTATAGCGGGGATTCAACCTTTCCCCTTCCTGAACCCCGAGCGCTCCAACGGGCGACTTAGGGGGCAACCAACCAGCGCCGGCCTCAGCTCCCCTTCTGCCTCCCCCTACGACCGCCGTCGCTGCCCTCCGCGTGCGGCCACGACGACACCGGATAGACGCTGCCCGCCGCTGCTGCCCTCTCCATCCCTCATGTTCCCTCCCCTACCTCCTCTTCTACCCTTCTCCACTCACCAACTGAGCAGACGGCTACAGGACGGATCCGGCGCCCCCAGGCCAGATTGTGCGTCCCCATCCCCGGATCCCTAGTCCCCAACCCTGGATCTACAACCTCCGCACCGTCGCCGACCCTTCCCCCTCATTGGTCGGCAGTCACGGCGGGTGTCTATGGTGCTCCCCAACGGCCGGGTTGGGCGGTGGCCCATTGGATCTGGGCCCTCGGGCTCTGGATCTGGCACTTCCCACCACCTACGTGGCGGTGGCCGGTGTGGCCCTCAGCGCTGGCATGTGGCCTGGTGCTGCGTGCTGGACCCTGACGGCTTCAGGCCGATGCGCTCCTTGTCGTGGTCCGGGCAGCTCGAGCTGAGCGTGCCTGTGCGCCTGACCCTGGCCGGCCCGGCCATCCCAAACGTGCTAGTGTAGCATGGCATTTGGTGAGGTGCTTCGGCGTCGCCGTGGTGATGGTGAAGCCGGTGGCGGTATTGCCGTGCGAGCCCTGCCATGGTGGCTCGGCTGGTGGTGCTTGCCGCTTCTTGCGCCATGTCAGCCTTTTGGCCATGCTCCTACCGCCGGGGTTTCGGGACCTTCGGCGGACGAGGGTGCTTGCCAACCCCGGATGGTGGAACCGCTGGTTGCCGGTGCCAAACCTACAGCTTCTTGGGTGAAACCCTGCCTGGTTCATTTCCTCCTCGCTTTGGTGTGTCTAGCTCGGGTGTTGGTGTCGCCGCAGCAATTTGCATTGGCTACCCGCCACCGGGCGGTTCGACGTCCCCATCGAGGCTACCCGGTCATTGGCGGTTCTACCTTGCAACTAGTTGGTCGCCGGAAGTCTACTCACGACCACCTGGTCGTTGGAGGTTCAGGCGAGTACGACGTCTTCTTCACAGTGGCTACCTGGTCACTGGCGGTTTCGCCTTGCGACTACCTGGTTGCTTGAGGTCCTAGTGGATGCTTTGCCACCGTAGCTTGATCGCCTCGATTGGCGACCTTTGCGTGGATGTATCTTTTGTTGCATGCATAGTTTAGTAGGTAGGTTGGTGTTTGTAGGTGGTGTGCGTTCATATCCAATTCGTTTTCATCCGTACATGCAGCAACAAATCAGGTCGAACTAGCCGTCTGTAATGCAATAGTACCGAGGGGGATGTGGAGACACGTACCCTCGGTGTTGTCCTTGCTTTTGGCTATATGCAGACTGCAGACATACCTCCGAACACCAACCTCGAAACCTACCGCCTCCATGTATTCTTTTCAGTGTGACGGGAGATAGCGTGCACTATTTTGGGGAATTAATTAAAACCACGGATTATTGTCCTAGTGTTTGCCGCAGCAGAAGCAAAACTAGCTGAAGCGCGCCCTTGAGAAAAGCTCCCTAGAGTTGGACTATATACGGTACTCTATTATTCTCCTGCCATTTACTGTATCATCGTGATCAATTCTCTTGCTCTGTCCTTCGTCTTCTTGGGAGGTCCGGGGGTAAGGGACGACCGTCTTGGAAAACAACAAATGTATGACGTCTGCAATGATCCAGCTTGTTACGTCACCTGTCACCCGGTGTCCATACTTTTTAGAATTGCTTTCTCGATCCTAGCCATCTGCCCATTAGTTAGTGATAGTTTTTTTTTTGTTAAGAGTAATATATATGCTAGCATAGTCAAGTGATTGCCAGACTTCTCCAAACTTGATTGCAACAAATCAGTTCGCTCGTTCTTCATCAACGTCCTTTCACCCAATAAGAAGCAATGATGCATTCACAAATGAATCTCTCTGTCGTCCTACTAGTCGTCGTCCTCCTACCCATCGTCATGGCAACTCGTGGTATGTACACGTGCACGTGCATAAACTACATGTTGCAAGCCCCAATGTCATTTGATTAATCTTTTCCTAAAAGTTGTTCGATGCACCTTCGAAATTTGTTGAATAAATGTCTATGCCCAGATTTGAACTATGCAGAGTCAACGTCGGTTGAGAAATATCTTTGCCCAGAACACCTGAGCGGAAACTATAAAGGGATATGTGTTGGATGGATCAATGACGGCGCCTGCAACCGTGTTTGCCTACAGGAAAGCAGCGACAACTCTAAAGGCTTTTGTAACTTTTTTCAATGCTGGTGCCAAGCCAATGGATGTTACAATGATCCCCCACCTGATGGGACAATGATCTGATCCTTAGCATCCCTCATCTAATATGTTATCATTGTATACGTGGTGCGGATACCAACTGCTTACTTTTGTTTTGTCGTGGACTTGCAGGTCAAAATAAATTTGTATTTTCCTATGCAAATATTGTTGACAATCAAAATTGGCATGTCATGAAAATTAGATTTCTCCTTTGAGAAGCTCATGTCGAGCCATCAAAATGCATATATAGATCGCTCAATTTAGACTTGGATAAGAGAGCCAGGCTAATTACTTATAAAATGTGTGGAAAATCAGATGTTCTGGTTTTTACTTTTCAAATCAGATTTGAGGCGATGCTCAGCGCATCTTTTTGGTGTATTTGGATTCTAAACACAAGGCAAGACCTTTAACCTGGTATATACCACTACTAGACAGAACAGCCTCCGAGGCGGTTGGGCCGGCGTCCCATCTCGGTTAATCCAACTACAAAGTATCATAACTTCTTATTTTGGTTGTTTTTCCATCTGAGGTTATTTAAAAATTTTGAATTTCAAACTTTAGAAAATTCAGACATAGTTTTATGTGACAAGATGATTTTAAACCAAAAATTGCCGACTACAATGTTCTAGAACTTTGCAATATGTAAAACTATTATTTTGGTTATTTTATCATTTGCTCATATGGTTCCATAGGATTACATAAACTTTTAAGAGAGATATGCAAATTTTGTGAAAAAATGTTACTCTCACTTTGTAATATGAAAAAATGACCAAAAGAAAAGTTATACATCTTGACGACTTCTACAACTCTTATGGTCATGATTTCAAAATGTTGTTTGAACTTGTTATTTTAAATTCAAATTTTCAATTTTTTTTTTTAAAAGACAATATGACCAAAGTAATAGCAGTAAGAACATAATAACTTGATACACCATGATTTTAAAACCTTATAGAAAAAAATAACCTATCCATTTGGAGTTAAAATGAGGGAAAAAGACTAGTTAAAAGTTTTAGCCATGGATTAAAAAAAAAAGAGAAATTCGTGTTCTTCATCAATTTGAAATAAACTTTGTAAACAGAATTTTGAAGTAGTAAATGACTTCAAATTAAAAAAAGTGTTAACTACATAGCCAACCTATATATAAATGTATTTTTATTAATTTAATACCTATATATTATGACATTTATACGCACATGTGTATACTTTATCAACTATTTGAATTACTTAACAGTAAATCATATTTATATATTTGTATACATCTTGATTTCTTTGACTTGTTAGTTACTAGAACGATATATGATTATGGGTAGGACTAACGACATTGATTATAACCTATGTGGTCACTAGAACTGTCTTGATAGTTGGCCAACTTGGACAACAATGTAAATAAAATCGTCTTTGGGTTTGATTCTTCTTGCGATCACATTTTTTTTTTTTTTCTTTATGTTAAATATTGTAGTGGGCCTATTATTTTGGGCTAAATAGAGTATGACGAATTCAAAAATCATGCATTGTGACGGTCCTCATAAAACCGTCGCGAAGTTAGTGGGTCATGAATATCCATTGGGCTCATCTCGTGACGGAAAACAAAATATCATCACAGACATTACGTCTATAAGTGATGATATGTAAATCCGTCATGGATTAACAAGTTTCTTCTAGTGATGGTTAATCTAAAAAATCAAAAAAGAAAAAGCCCAAATCCGGACCTAAATGGGCTAGATCCGGGCCGAGACCATCGTCGAGATCCACGCCACACCATCATGCCACCGCTACCGGATCTACCTTCCCGCCAACATATTCGCCCTTCCTACCGCCGGATCCAGACTCACCAACCATGGATCTGGTTGCACTTAAACTGATCCAGCCGAAGGTGACACGAGAGGTGAAGGAGAGGCATCCATCAACTAGATTCAGGGTGAGGGTCGCTGCTCCTGGTCATGCGGGTCGCAATCTTGGTTGCTGCTCCATGCCACTGGTGTCGCTACTCCTGGCCATTGGGGTTGCGGCTCCTAGTCACTGCCAGGGGTGCGGCACCCGTCCCGCCGTGGCACAACCTTCCACCCGCCGAAGTGGCTCTTGCCTGACGTGGCCATGGGAGAGGCCTCCTGGTTGCTTGCTCATGCCTGATGTGACCGTGGGAGAGGGAGGGGCGCCATGAAAGGACTATCGAGGGGAAGAGGGAGAGAGAGTGGAAGAGGGGCGGGGGTACGGCGCAAGAAATAACCACCAAGGGAGTGAGGGAGAGGTGGTGCATGATGCTTGGAGGGAGGATAGGGGGCGCGACGGGAGAGGGAGGAGAGGGGGCACAGCTTTGGTCTGGGGAGAACAGGAGAGAGTGAGGAGAGGTGTGTAAACCCTGAAACCCTAAGTACCCTTATAGTTGGTTACGGCTATGGGCCTTGTCTTGGCCTTGGCCTTTTAACCGTGGTAGGTCCTTTACAAAAATCACCATGGTTAATAAGCCTATTTTTCATGGCAGGCTCTTTTTATAAAAACTGCCATGGTTAATCAATTTTGCGTGATGGTTTTTATAACCGGTACGGTTAATTAAAAAATCCGCCATGGTTATTAGAGGCATTAATTGTGGCGGGTGTCATAAAAAAAGTTCATGCGGTCACATTTTGGCACTGCTCTAGACCTATTTTGCCTTCCATGCCATTGCTGTCGGATTGACTAATATTTTCATAAAAAACTATCTAGATTCAGTTACCCAAGATATGATTTTTGTAATACATATTAACTACTTTCATCTCCGGCAATGTTTCCTAATTCCTTCATTGACATCAGAAACTTATAATGATTCCTTGGTTGCCTCAAAAAATTATAGCGTTCCTTAACTGCCATCAGTTTGTAGTTTTTTATCCCTTCCTTGTCATTGCCGTTACAAGTGTGTAGACCCTGGTTAATATTTACATGCTCATTCCTTTGGGATTTTTCATTGACTATATATGTTACAAAAATCTTAGAAAATGAGTAGTGCGGATTGAGAAAAATATCTTAACGTGTGTGCATTGTGTTGATCCCCTTTTAGTCATAGCCTATTGGGCACATTTATTTTTCACATGTTTTAGTTCCATGACAATCTTGAGCAAATTATTTACAGGGTACACTAGTACCGATTTGATTTTGCGTGATGGTTGTTGATCTTTTCCGTGGCGGGCACAAATCTCGCCCGCCACGGGTGAAGGTATTTTACGTGGTGGGCGCCTACAATGCGCCGCCATGGTAAATGTATTAACCACGCTGCATCGGCATTTTATGTGGCGGGCAAGTTAAGGTGCCCGCCACGTAAAATCCCGAACAGATATAAATATTGTACACCCCCCCCGCGTTTTTTACGCACGGATCTTCCTCTTCCATCTTGTGTGTGTGTGTGTGTGGGGGAGGTTTTGACCCAAAAATTGACAAAATCTTTGAATTGGGACTTTGGGCTTGGATTTGGGGAGGAAAAGACACTAATTGGTCCGTAAAGGCCTCTCTTCATCTCATTTTTGCTCTTTTTGCATCCCCCTCTAGATCTAGATCTATGGAGGAGAGAGAAAACTTATTTTCTCTGCTCTCATCCTCTCTTCCTCTATTTTTTCGCTTTGAGTACTATATAACGACACTTAGTTTTCATGGAGAGCAGGGAGACAGGATGGAGAGGCGCCGAGCTGACTGGATGTATGGGATGAAGAGGGTTGAGGACGAATACTATGATGAAGTGAAAAAGTTTGTTGCTCGAGCGAATCAACAGAGCCTGATTATATGTCCTTGCTCTCGCTGCAAGAATCTCAAAGCTGACACTGACACCAGGGTGCGATCTCACTTAATCATTCATGGTTTTGTCAAGGACTATTTGGTTTGGACTTTTCACGGCGAAGAAGTTCCACCCTTAGATCCACCAGCCGATCTAGTAGCAGGAAATCCCCGGCCGATCCAGTACCAGGAAGTCCACCAGCCGATCCAATTGCATCTGATATATTCGAAAGCACGGCTGACGTCGACGACGACGACGATGACGGTGGTGGTGGAGGGGATGGTGAGCAGGAGACTCCAATGACGCAGCCTGAGGATGTCCAGGTTTTTGAAGATTTGGTGAACCGACTCGATGAGGATGATATTTTGTTTGATTGCCCGAGATGGCTGGAGAATTTCAAACATCCGCTTTACAAAGACAGTCCGAAGGGTTGCATGGTGCTGAGTTTTAACCTTAATTTGCTGATGTTGAAGCCTCGTCATGGCTGGTCTGACACAAGCTTCAATGAGCTCGTAAGTTACCTTGCTACCACGTATCGAACGCCTAAAAAGGTTCCTGCTAATACGTATCATGCTAAGAAGTTGATCCGGCCAGTGGCGATGAAACTCAAAAAGTTCGATGCCTGCCCTAACCACTGTATCCTATATCGGGGCGATCAGTATGAGAATTTGACCAGTTGTCCGCACTGTGGCGCTAGTCGATACAAGAGGAATGTCGGATGTTGCGTGGACGATGAGGTCGATGGGGAAGGAGGACAGCCGAAAAAAAGAAGAAGGGGGCGAAGAAAACCAGTGAGGCAGCGAAGAAGATCAAGTCAACGCAGGACGCGGAAGAGGAAGATTACACGCAGAGGAAACGTCCAGCGCTGTCAATGGGGTACCTTCCTGTCACTGATCGCCTGCGGGCTCTATGTGAACCCTGAGGATGCTATGCATCTAGCGATCGTCTAAAGGATGACGGGAAGCTACGACACCCTTCGGATGCTAAGCAGTGGCAAGACTTCGACGCCGCCTACCCTGACTTTGCAGAGGAGCCTAGGAATGTTAGGTTTGCATTAAGTACCGACGGAATGAACCCATTCGGTGATCTGAGCAGCACACACAACACATGGCCGGTCGTCCTCACCATGTACAATCTACCTCCACATCTTTGTCAAAAGCGGAGGTATGTTTTGCTGACCATGCTCATTTCTGGACCGAAGTAGCCCGGCAACGATATAGATGTGTTCCTAGAGCCGTTCATGGAGGAGATGCAGGTACTATTTGATGATGGGGTCAAGATGGTTGATGTGTATTGCAAGCATAAGTTCACTCTTCGTGCCATCATCTTTGTCACCATCACTGATTACCCCGACCTGTTTTCATTATTAGGGCAAATTAAAGGGAAGACTGCCTGTGTAGCTTGCATCGAAGAAACCTGCTCCACTTACCTGAAGGGATCCACCAAAACGGTGTACATGGAACATAGACGCTTCCTCTGTAGTAAGCATAGGTACAGAGATGAAAAAATGAATATATACTTTGACAACAAGGGCGAGTCGAAACCTCAGCCAACACCAACTAGTTATGGTCCGAAGGTGTTTGACATGGTGAAGGACTTGGAGTGCGAGTTTGGAAAGAAGAAGAAGAAGAAGAAAGATGAGGAAGACGGCACCTCCAAGACAATGAAAAGAGAGAGGAATAAATTGGAGGAAGAAGCGCCTCCTGCCGTTCCTTTCAAGAAGAAGTCAATTTTCTTCAAGTATCTAAAGTACTGGAAGATACTGCATACACCCCATGCGATCGACTCTATGCACCTTGAGAAAAAAATGTCTTCGAAAAGAACGACGGTCTCCCGATGGATATCAAGTTGAAGACGAAGGATAGCATCTGACCAGAAATTCACGCTACACGGCTTTCGAACGGTAATGTCGAACTCCCAGGTGCGGCCTACAACCTAACGAGAGATGAAAAGTTGGCTATATGTCGGTTGATTAGGGGTATCAAGGTACCAACCGGTTTATCTTCCAACATCAAGAGTCTGGTATCCATGAAAGACCTCACAATGACAAACTTCAACGTGCACGATGCTCACATCATGCTGACGGTGTTTCTTCCAATTGTGATCAAAGCTATTCGTCCAAAATTCGTCAAAATGGTGGTCACAAGGTTGTCACACTTCTTTAACAAAATCACCTAGAAGGTAATTGTCAAAGTAGATCTGCCTGCGCTGAAACAGTTCATTGCGGAAACAATGTGCCAGATAGAGATGTGCTTCCCACCGTCATTCTTTGACATTATGCAACACCTGATGATGCACATGGTTGATCAGATAGAACAGCTAGGACCCGTGTACCTACAGGCGATGTGGGCCACTGAGCGACTAATGTCTAGCCTCAATCGATTTAATCATAACCACGCTTACCCGGGAGGGCTCTATGATCGAGGCATACACAAGCCGAGGTCGTGGAACCGGTGTATGGCGTATTACATAAAAGATGGAGGGCTATTGGGCTTCCAAAGACATCAACATGATGGAAGAACCGCGGGGAAGGGGTGCGCTGGCCGAAAAGCACGCACCGACGCACCTAGGCAAACAAAGGCTAGAAGCTCACTACAACATCCTTCATCAATTGGTGATCATGAATAACACATACGTTAAAAGCACCTCAAAGAGATCCATCATGCAAATAGGAAGCACACAAAGAAATGGTCGAGAAGGAACACAAGAACTGCTTTCCTCCAAAGTGGCTCGAAAACCGAACATTCCCCCGTAAGATGATGTAGAGACAAAGTGAAGAAGCTTGTGTCGCCCGTCCATGCAGATCACCACGTGGCAAGGGTATGACGTCAACGGGTACAGGTTCCACACAAAAGAGAAGGACAAGAAGAACACATCATAGAACAGCGGTGTTCGATATGAGGGCATCAACAACGAGACAGGGGAGAAGATGACATGCTTTGCACAAGCCGAAGAAATATGGGAACTTGACTATGGCGGTGACCAACAGGTAACCGTTTTTCGTTGCTAGTGGGTCAAGCCACAGGCAGTTCTAGTGGACGATTATGGGCTAACCACTGTGAACCTTCAAAGTGTATGGTACAAAGATGATCAGTGGGTACTTGCATCCGATGTCGCACAAGTAGCCTACTATATGAACGCAGAGAACATAAATAGACATATTGTTGTGGCAGAAAGCGGCCGGATCGTGGGAGCCGATGGAGTCCGAGTCCCGAAACATACAACAACTATGATGAGTTGCAGCTCTTTATAGATTTTACGTAAAAGATAAAGGCCATTGAGAACAGAATCAATCCCCGTCAAGACTAAAATGATGCCCCCTGGACCCGCCCCGATGGCGAGAAGAAGAAGACCACCATAGCACCAACAAAGAAAAAGGATATGTAATAACGTAGTAGTGACACATGCATGTTAAACTTAGTTTCCCGATGTAAACAATTTTCTGAATTTTTCTCAGTTTAAACTTATTATTCGAATTTTATCTCAATTTAAACAATTTTCCAGATTTTATCCAAAAAAAAAGTAGCTGAGCGCGTGTTCTATCTAGAGCATTCTCATTTTGTAAAGTTTCTAATAATGACATTGTCCAATGAAAGATCGTTTCTATGACGAAGATGAGCAGTACTACCGTTTTCCTTCGCCAATGGAAGAATGTTAGAAACTATGGGGGAGACTAGTGCTTTTTGAATTACACGTTCGTAACACTTTTTCTCGTATGCAAAAACAACAACAACAACAACATAGCCTATATATGAATTGTAGATCTTGATGAGTTATGAACTTTTGGTATTCATGACTTTTCAAATCTAGGCCATCTCGGCTTTGAAATGTTGTCCGAATGTTTAAAAAAATCAAATTTCAAATTTCGAGGTGTCAAAAATTTAAAAATGAAAAGTTGACCCTCTCCTCCATGTCAACCTGCCACAAGATTGAGATTGATTCTAAATTGAAGTAACTTAAGTGATAATCAATTTTTGTGTATTCTGTTCTTGCATGGAAGACTGGATTAGTTGACATATACTTTGCACCCATATTGTCACACCACAGCCTAGCCGTAGGAGGATGTGTGACTTTCCATTCTCTCAAAAAAAATTTTGTACCCACATAAGTTTTGTTCATCAGCAAGCACCTTATACTAAGCTTCTGTACTCGATCTCAAAAATTAGCTTGTTTGCATGCACTCCAGGAGATGAGGTTTGAGACGAGGAACACATCAAACCCTCTAGTGGAGTGTCGATCATCCACAACACCTACCCAGTCTGCATCACTAAAAGCACTTATCAGCATAGACCTTGATCTCTTGATATTAAGCCCAAGTGTTGGTGTACCATGAACATATCTCAATATTCGCTTGACAGCACTCCAATGACAGGTGTTGGGGGTATTACAATCCTCCTACGATGCTCCTGTACCTCGACGAGTCTTCTGGTCCCAAACCATCTCCTTCTCCAATAATTAGCTTCTCAGTGGTTGGCAGCGGTGTATAAACTGGTTTTCTAAGACTCATGTCTGCCCTCTTGACAGCATCTGCTGCATATCTCTCTTGTGTAAGCACCCGTCCATCGACATGCTTCTTTACCTCTTTACCAAGAAAGTAATGGAGGTTACCAAGGTCCTTCCAGGCAAACTCTTTCTCCCGATGTTTCGTGAGAGCATTTATTGCTGTCTAAGATGAACTAACAACAATAATATCGTCAACATATACTAGAACAAATATGGTTTGCTCTCCTTTATTGTAATAAAAGAGAGGTGTTTGCCTTTGAAGCCTTAAATCCCAAAGATACTATTTGCATAGACAAGCATACCATGCCCAAGGAGCCTGTTTTAATCCATATAGTGCTTACAAACCAAGTTTGGCTTCGATCTATCCTCATAGCTAGCCCAGTGGTTGGTACATGGAAACTTCTTCCTCTAGCAGACCATGGAGAAAATGCATATTGGACATCGGCCGTCGAAGAGACCATCCTCTTGAGACAGCTATGGACAACACAAGACGTATAGTATCTCTGCTTGAACCTCTTGGCTACAAGTCGTGCCTTATACCGATCAATGGTCCCATCAGCTCTTTTCTTTACCTTTTATACCCACTTAAATCTTATTAAGTTCTTACCTTGGAACTTGAACAAGATGCCATGTTTTATTTTTCTGTAGCGCCTTGTACTCGGTATCCATTGCTTGAACCCACCAAGGACTAGCAAACGAAAATCTCAAGGGCTAGCCCTGCCAAGCTATCGCACCAATTTTGCCCTTATGACATCAAGAAAATTGTCGTTGTAAAATGGTAAAAAATTAGTAGTGGGAAGACGGCGGGAGGTTGAAGGAGAAGCTGATATGTGGGTGTACTTCGACAGGAGCGAGAGAAGCAGGATGGGGTGTTTTAGGCCACATGGAAGGTACGTACGCATATATACTTGTGGACCTCGCATATAACTCAGAGTGAGCGATGTATATACCTTACCTATATCCGGATCATCCAGATGATATATCCTTATCCATATGAATTTGGCCGAACTTTGATTACAACTTTAACTTGATTTGCCACCAAGATGGTGTACTAGCCATAGTTTACTATCTTAATATTATTATTAATTTGATGCTTCCAAATAGGACCATCACATTAATTCTCGAAACGCATTAGAAAAAAAAAAAAAAATCTAGAAATTCCCATGGTAATTAGAAACATTTGATCTTTAACTTGGTAGACTGTGATCGTCATTGTCAATAATAGTTATTCAATACTACAAAAACTTAGGAGATAATGGTCATTTACAGAGCTTCATCTAACGGCTTCGTAAATCGTCTTAGGCCAAATGAGTGCAGCTCACTTCTAAAAATCAATTTAAAAAGACATGCACTCATGGATCACATTTGTATGATATGGAGTATAGACCATGGACTAGTTTCATACCCGTGCGTTGCCACGGGATAGTTAAACATTTATACTAAAAACACATGGATCGCAAGATAAAATAATACTATGCAATTATTATAAAAGTTTCAGTCACTTGGATGGAAAACTTCTTAAGTTAAAGCGGTGTGCTTTATTATATTATGAAAGTGAATGCAGAGTAAGCGAGGATAAGGTCCTTATGGCTCAATATAAGTTCCTTTAGGAGCCCGATATTTATAAGAGTGACTTTGATCTTGTTGTGAAGATGGTTCTCCTATTAAAATATGTTTATACATTCTTGAGCGTAATGTTCACAAAAATCTATTTGGAGTTAATTATAACTTTTCACACAACTACGACTAATCATCAATTACACTCACAGCACGCATGCACACTCACCATTCTATGAACTGAACCACCCTACTGGAGAAGCCGTGAACTTGAATCCATTCAAAGGCAGGTGAATCTTAAAGTGGCATCACTCTAGCCGAGGAAGAATTTCACGAACTGGCACGTCACATCACCGGGATCACATTTGAATTTCAATTGATGGTTGCCTGGACAAATTTCGGTCATGGGCCAGCGAATGCGTTTTGATTGGACCAAACAATTTTGGCCAGTCTCAACTATCGTGCCCAAAAGCAGTTTATTTTTGAGCCCGTCTTTGGCCAATTGCTGGGTGGACATTTTGCCCACCTTAATTTGTCCGATCAATGTTTTTTCATAGCGGGTGACATCAAAGAGCCCCCGAAATGCCCTTATCCCTCTCTTCATTCTCGGGTGCAGTAACAACACAGGTCAACCCTTCCCTTCAACAGAGCACAACCAATTTGCCTTTGTACAATGTTTTTTTAACAAGTACGACTTTGTAATAGTAACTTAGCTCTAGACAAATTTGAGTGGCCAATAATAGGCTCCAGACAAATTTGAGTGGCCAATAATAGGTAATGGAACCGCATATGAAATTACACTCACCCTTACTGAATTTAGCGGTTACTGCAATATTTTACCCCTCCTAGCTAAGTTGCTTCTTTTAAAAAAAAAAAATATGAACAAAGAAAATGAAAACAATTAGAGATTAAACTAATAAAAATATTACTGTCTAATTAGGCTAGGTAACAAATAGATTTGACAATCGATTTAGCAACGATATCAAAATTGTAGACTTTCAAACGACAGCAATAAGGCAGAAATATACTCCAGGCCATACAGAATTGCAAAAGCAAATATAAGAACTTGAAAAGTAAGCATTAAAAAGCATAGGACAACGAGAGAAAAGGGGAAGCAAAAAGTTTAATTGGCTGCATGCTTATATAAGAAAATTATGCCTCACTATAATTTAATTCTTACTTTAAACTAAGCACCCGTGTAAGTTATAATTTGTAAATTTGATCTCCTAATTGATCATCACACTGATAAGAAAGGGTCAAAAAATTTTATAATAAGCATGCAGCCCCTCAATCACCTGCTTCAATTCTCTCGTTAAACTGATATATCAAGAGAAGATCGTATTGGAGACTTGTTTACCAATACTGCATCATATAATGAGACATTCCTATTATAAAACTGATGTACGAGATGGCATCACATACCCATGTCGGTATGACCTTGTGGTCTGATCAGATCAGGGTCACAACCTCCAACTCTCTAGTGATGCGGTTCTCTCGTGGAGGAGAATGAACAATGGCAGAACGATTTGCGTGGGTGGGGTTGAGTCCCATTGACAGAGGTGGTTGAAAGCCGCTAGGCACGTCGGGCTCGTCTGAGGCGGCAATATTGGACGTCGATGACGCAGGAAGGCGGTCGACTGCCGAGGACGAGTGGGCTATGGCATGGAGCGACGGAGCCGAGAGACTCCACGTGATGGCTAGGGCAGGTGGAGCAAACCAGGCCGTCTCGGCAGCGAGGCACGACAGAGGAGGCCGCAACATTCCATATATGGTGGCGAGTTGCCCGTCGTGGGGAGAAGCTACGAGTGCGTGATGCGCGAGTGCAGGGGACGGGTGATGCCATACATTTCACTGGGTGAGCGTTCCTTCATGTTGTTGTCAAAAAACAAATGAACGTGATGAGTGGACGGGAGAACCGTATAATTATTGTTGCCTTGCATGCAGGAGCCGATCAGCTAGGAAGGTGATCAATTCCTTCCATGCATGTAGGAGGAAAGATTGTTTCTTTTTTTTTAGGAAGATTGTTTCTTTTTTTAGGAAATTTATTTCCATGATGGTTGGCTGAGTTTTCGGTGGTGGGAGGGAGCGGGATCGTAGGTATCGGAGGTGGGAGGGGGAGGGGGATCGCATGGCAGGGTATGGCAGAGTCAAGAACAAAGTCGCATCAAAAAAGAAGCCTTTACTTTTTGTTTTTTTTATGTCAGAGGGATAGAGAGTAGAGATGTATGGTGTGATACTATAATATATTATATATTATTATATTTGTATATATATATTAGCATATATTATGTTTTTGTTCAATTTAAAACTGTTGATGATTACTTTTGTATATTAATACTATTCTCAGGCTTTACATAAATGGAAATATTATTTAAAGTACTTTTTATACCTGGCTTGCGTGTTTAACGAGCTCATCGAGCTCGTAAACCAGCCGAGCTGAGCTGAGCCTGGTTATCCAGCCTTAGTCTGGCATCTTCAAGTTGCTCACGGCCATGGCTGGATCCTCCACATTTTTGGCCCAACTAAGAAAAATGATTTTCCCAGTATTTTTTGTTTACCTCATCTAAGGCAATGTATGTTTGACAAAGATATCCAGCATGCCAGCCGTGGCCATTTTCCGGATAGGTAGAAGCAGCACTGTAGCAGTAGTAGGTACTAGCAGTTAGGGCTACTAGCTAGCCTAGTAGTACCATGCATTTGGCTGGCCGGTGCCGGTGCCATAGGTTCTCAGCATCCAAACAGTGTCAGCAGTACCATACCTCTGCTGAGGCCGGCCTCAGAGCAATGTATTTGGTCATAGGTACAGTTGCACAAATTAACAAGGCACGCTGGATGTGGCAAGTTGCCGGCATGGGCAGCTCACGCCAGGAAAGAAAGGCAGCAAGGCTCATCCACAGCACAGATCTGAAGGACTTTGTTTCTTTGTTTCAGGCCTTCTTCGTCAGGTGCATCCCCGGCAGGAGCTCCAAACTCCTCAAATTTCCAGGAGGCCTGCCGCCGTGACAACCTACGTGCAATGTTTTCAGGAGCCAAAAAGTGTGCATTATAAAAGTAAATGCATACAGACTGACGACCTTTGAGTACAATGACAGTGATTTTGTGCAGATTTATTTCATAAGCAAGATCAGTAGGAAGGAAGGAATCAAGGGGGTTCAACTTGGTCCTCCTTGTTACCTTTTGCACGAAACAACAGCCAGTTTGAGAAAACTTTAACCTCGGAAACAAAGATAGAAAAGCTTCTGGTTTGTAATGTGAACCAGGACAAGATACAACTACACTTTGACTATTCATTCCCCATTTTGAGAAGATAGTGATTTCCCCCCTATTTTTGGACCAGGTCTGGTCCGGCATCCCCAATTAATGAAGGACATACAAATTGCATGTAAACCTCTTTGTGGAAAAGGTTAACATTGTCCAATTGCAAAGAGAAAGATGACCCAGCAAGAGCATCTTTTGCACATTAGTTTTTTCAGCAAGAGGGAAGAAAAAACATACTAGGGTGTTCATTGTGTCCAGGTGAGTGGAATGCTTTGGGATTGAAGATTAGTAGTAGTAGTAGGTCTGACGGCACGGCAGGCAGTACCTGTTGTCGTACATGCTGCGTTAGCGTAAAATAAGGACAACCGGGTCAAAACGTCAATACCAAAGGACCGAGTGGGAAACTTGCCGGCCATCAACATTTGGCCACTTGATAATTACTACTCTCTCTGATTAAGAAGAGCTCAAGAGTTTGCTGACAAGAAGCAGCCCAAGTTGAAATGCAGCAGATTCAGATGCAGTGTATCTTGAGCAGAAGAAGCACAAGCACTCCCCACCAAATCAATACTGCAAGTACTACTAGTATTTAATTTTCAAAGATAGAAGAAGGTCAGCCTCAGCTGCCTTCATGTCTGCAATCTCATCCAGCCTGCTTTTCAGCATGTCTAACCAATAACAAAAGTTCCTTGCCCCCTTTACACATCTAATATGCTGCTACATTCACTGAACCCACCCATCCTTCTCAAAGTCCCAATCACAAACTCAACTGCTCATGGATTCCGTCCAAACTAATTATACCGTGGTTAGTGTTAGTGCATGAATCTAAATCTTGGCTTATCTCAGGGTTTACAAATGAATCACTCTAAGTTCTAACAGTATCATCTCTCCAAAATTTTGTACCTTTCCTTTTCTGTCGTCGTCCTTCACCGAGGAACCAAGCGAAAAGCGGATGCTTTCAGCTTCCTATACATTTTCCTTTTGCCCCAAATGTTTTGTGACTGTATGGATCTAACCTGGCAGAAACTAGTAGCAGAGTGACTACCGATCAAGCTACAGCAATCTATTGAGATTGAAAGAAATGAGAACCATCAGGCTCCTTTAATTGTTCTGAAGCACTCTATACAGTTCATCTCCCAGAGCAGCTAATGTGACCGGTTTCTGGATGAGGCCAGTTATTCCTGACCTCTGGCATCGATCCCGGATGTTGTCGTCGATTCTTGCTGCTAGGGCAACAATCAACGGCAGCCAACTATTGCTACTGAATTTCCTGATCGCGCTGGCGACTTCGAATCCATCCATTGTCTGCATGGCAAGGTCAAGAATCACCAGCTGGAAGGACGACTCGGCAGCGAAGGAACTCATGCATTGGACGCCAGAAGCGACCGAAAGGACTCGGCAACCAAGCTTCTCTAGGAGCCTATGAGTTACAGCTCGGTTGGTGTCATCACTGTCCGCAAGGAGGACTCTGAGCCCATTGAAGTTTGGAATTGCGGACGATCGGTACAAATCTGAGGATGTTCCAGAGACCGGAGTAACAGGTTGCAGCTGGAACTGGAGGACGAGCATGATGGTTTCTCCAATGCTTTTAGAATCTGATACTGACCAAATATTACCATTCATCATCTGCAGCACAAACAAGGGCTCACATAAGCATACCAATGACTGTACATCAAATCAAGTGTCCACAACTGAATGTACAAATTGCGAACCAGAACATGACAAATAGAGTTGCTGAGGTTTGGGCTACTACTAGCATGATAACTAAATATATTTATGCAAAATCATGCATGCTGAGACAAGAAATACCATAAAATAATTATGACTAAAGCAATAAGTTCAACAAAAGGACCAATATGTCCTCTCCACTTTGTGTTGAGATAGTAAATATTCCAACACTTGCATAAAAGGCCACATTATAGCTGTTAAACATGCTGTGGTTTGACATTTCAAATTGGTATATAGCAAACTATCTATGTGACGACCAAGTGTAAGCTGCTAGTGCCTAGCTGTACAAAAATACGTGAGATGGAGAATGGTCAACAACTCTAAAAATCTTGTCACTCAAAATCAAAGAAGTGCTGTTATTATGTTTCTAACATCTGACTATGTCTGGAAGGTCCAAGAAATCGGATGTAAACTGAATCAAGTAGGGTAACAGAACAACCACAACCTAAGAAATTGGTGTTACTATAACAATATTAACCTTGTAGAGAAGTGAAATCTAACTAAGCATTACCAGCACAGTATATATAAAACCTGAGAAGCACCAGGAGTGACATAAACGAGATGACAATATAGTTTGCTTCCTATTGGATAGAAATGCTTGAGATGTTTTATTATTTAGATTTACCTGCACAATCTTCTTGCACATATTGAAGCTAAGCCCCATCTCAGAGTTGTTGGGTTTGGACCCCTGACTTATCTGACTGCTTGATGAACTCAAAAAAAGATAGTCCTTTGATTTTCTAATCCTCATCTCAAATTTCACACATACATAGCCACCAGAGAAGTTTGCTCTCCGCAGCATCCAGTCATGATTATGCCTCTCTTCAACCTCATTATGACCATTGACATATAACGAGATACAGCCAGCATTGCATCGGTTTATTAGGGTGCCTACCATATGCAGGACAATATGGAAGACTCTCTTCTCATCACCAAAGATCCTTTCTGGCAAAGAATTATCCACTTGAAACTCAAACTCCACACCCTTGCAACCAGTTAGACATCTGACCACTCCAACAGCTTCTTTGATAAAGGAGTGCAGGTTGAACGGCCTCCTCACCAAAGACAAGTGCTCACAATTCATGGTTGATGTCTGCATCACATCATTCATCAGTGTGGATGCAACACTGCTCGTCTTGGCAATGGCATCCATCACAAGCCTTTGCTCTGGATTCATGCTCTCCTGTTGCATCATCGAGACAAGGCCAAGGATGGAGTGCATTGGCCTCGTGATCCCGTCGTACATTGCAGTCTGGAAGGTGTTCCGTGCTTCCCCTGCCCTCATGGCTTCATGCTTTGCCCGCAGCAAGTCCGTATGCTGTTCGGCGAGCTTCTCTCGCATCAGCTGAGACTCCTCTAGGAGCGCAGCATGAGACAGAGCGACTGCAACTTGGTCAGCAACTACCTCAACAATCTCCAACTCTCTTCGACCCCACCCCAACGAAGCGTCATCAGGCAAAACCAGAACCAAGATAGCATAGCTCGTCTGCATCACTTCCGGAGTCCCTCCTTTGAAATTCGACACCCTTAACATCGGCATCCTTATCGCAGCCACAGGCCCTGCTTCAAGCTTGCTTCCGCTAGCAACACCTAGCGCCGAATCTGGCCTGAGAACAATTGCGTCCTTGGTCGCCTTTATTTCTCGAACATCCGGATCATCAATAGGAATCGAGCGGTTCTGCGGGTCCACTATATCCCTTTCCCTCAGGTCATGCGTCAAGATCATCTGGCTCCTGGTGTCATCAGGCATCCAGACAGCACAGTTGTGCAGCTCGAGCGCCTTTGAGAGCTGAACCATGGTGGTGTACAAGATGGTGTGCCTGTCGAGCGACTTGCGGATCTCGTGCGTGAGCATGCGCACATGCCAGCTGGCCTCCTCTTTCCTCTTCATCATCCCCACCTCGCGGTCCAGCTCCCGCGCCTTGTTCATCAGGAAGTTCTCCCTGACCTTGACCCTGAGGAGCTGCGGTATGAGGGTGAGCAGGGTGATGGCGGTGGCGAAGGAGACGAGCGCGGTGAGGAACTTGGCGACGGTGAGGGCGAGCACGAGGTGGAAGGAGTGCGGCTCGTAGGTGAAGACGGTGATGAGGTGCGTGAGGCCGCAGAGCACGATGAAGGCGCCGAACTGGAGCACGATCCACTTGAGCGGGAAGAGGTCGGAGCAGGTGGCGAAGTAGAGCAGCTCGAGCGGGATGGAGAAGTAGGCCGCGGCGATGAGGAAGTCGCTCACTTTCTGGCATTGCAGGATGTTGTAGGCGCTGGAGAGGGCGCCGTCGTCGGCGTCGTCGCAGCCACCGCAGTGGCTGAAATCGACGGCCGCCGCCGCCGACGGCGCGAGGAGGAGCAGAGAGGAGAGAAAAACAGGAGGATCCACACGGCGGAGATGGAGGAGAAGCCGCGCGGCAGCGCCGTTCCCGTTGCCACCACCATCGGTCGGCTCTACTGCCACCAACCAGGCTTCTTCTTCATTCAGACCATGCCATCGATTCCACGCTGCTGCTGCTGTGCACGCCGCCGCCGCCGCCGCCGCTCCAGCTGCATTCATCAGATGTAGAGAGTTCAGATTAAAGATTTCTCAGGAGTGTGAATCAAACTGCGGCACAAATCAAGATCTGGCGAGAAGCTCTCAAAATCGATGGCTTTGGGAGGTCGGTCAGTCAGTCAGGATAAAAGCTACCACGTGTGTAATGTAATCCTTCCCCAAAATAGCATGTCCATGGGCCAAAATCGAATCCGTGCAGAAGGTAAGGTTATAGTATAAAATGAAATCCGGAGCAGAGCAGGTAGGAGATTTGTTAGAACAAGCCCAAACCAAATCCGATAAACCCAACTAGTCAAGCTGGAAGCATTTGGTAACCCGATGATAGATAGATGGATAAATCCAAACATACATATTTGTTGACTGAATCGAAGGAAGAAGAAGAATGGAGAGGGCCAGTAGGCTACCTTGGGCGTCTGGGTCCGGCCATCCCTCCCTCCTGCAGGGCAGGGCAGGGCAGGCAATCCTCGATAGGAGAGGAGGCAGCAAGGCCCGACAGGCAAGAAACACGTCGGTCGGTACTAGCAGCAGCACCGTCTCCACGTAGGCCGGCGGCCACAGATCGAGGCAGGAGACCTCGGCGGCGTCCGGGAGCCCCGTGCCCGGCGGCGGATCCATAGTCACGGGACACGCCGGACGAGCGACGGATAGAAGAAAAGGAAAAGAAGCTCTTTTTTTTTTTTTCTCTCGCCCTTCCGATGGGCGCTGGAGCTGCTCTGGTGCTGGGCGGAGAGAGGGAAAGAAAGAAAGAGAGAGAGAGCGACGTCGGAATGCGGGAAGAAGGCAGGCGGCCGTGGTTGGTTGTGGGGAGACTTGGATGGAGGGCGCTGGCTGCTACGCGACGACCGGCCGGAGGGAGTGGGTAGGAAGAGGAAGGGATGCTTCTGCTTCGCTTCGGGGGCTGTCAGAGCAGAGCAGCTCGGTGGTGCGGGTCGGGGTCGCGCTGATTTGCTTCTCTTCTTGGCCCGTCGCTCGCCCGCTGTTCCCGTGGCGTCTCGGCGGCGGGCTGGATGCACCTCGCTTTCCTCTCCGGGGCCCCGCTGCCGCTGGTGGCCAAACCGCTGCGCTGCGCTGCGCCTTGCCTGGTTTGGTTTTCGATTCATTCAGCTACTGTTTGTTTCTATGCTGTTGGGCCTGGAGTTATGAGATTCAGTTGGGCCAAGTCCATTTCACCTTTTGGGTTTCACAGTTGAGCTCCAAGAAATTAATTAATGGATCTCGTTAATAATTAATTAATTGATGATTGATTGAGGTGTCATCGTGTGGATGGCCATCGTTGCCGTGCCAGCACGGCAGACGCCCATTGTGCCGTGCCGCCGCCGGGCGCCCAAGGCACGACGATTGGCCGCTTGGCCGTGTCGCGATGTCGCTCGCCGCGTCGGGCCGCCGGTTGTGCCCGTCAGGCCGCACCGTCGCCGAGGGAGGAGGCCGCGCCGCAGCTTGAGGAAGGACGCCACGCCGCTATTGAGGAAGGAGGCCGCACGCGAGGGAGCCACCGCCTGCCGCCGCCCGCACGGGGACGCGGATGACCCGCCGCCGAGGGAGATGCCCGTGTGGGCGAGTGGGAAGCCGCCGGCCAGGCGCCGAGAGGAGCAAGGAAGCCGGGCGGCGCGTGGAGGAGCCGGTCCGGTGGAGGGGTGGGGGGCGGCCGCAGGGTCAAGGAGGCCGAGCTCGGTGGCCTTCATGACGGGCACGGGGGAAGGCCGGGAGGAGGCGGACAACAGAGAATGGCGGAGTCGCGGTGGGAACTAGCGGACTAGGGAGACAAAGGATAGGGTTAGGATGGGGGTTTTCCTTGTGGCCCGATGTCATTGTTGGGTTATTCCATACCTGGCCGGGCCGCTTTCATCGGGGCGCCCACCGGGCCTCTTCTTTCATCGGCCGTGCCACGGGTTAGGCCGCGCCCGTGCATGGCCTGGTGCTCGGGCGGCCGGCACGACGCACACCGCCACCGGGCCGAGCCGCCATCGACGTCGGCCAAATCACGCCACGGGCCGGGTCGACGAGCTGGGTCGCATGGCCATCTAAGCGTGTATGTATACATACGAAGACATTTGACGAGCATATATGGTGTTAGAGTTACGACTTATGAAGAGAGAAATTTTTTTAGAAGGGGCGGCAAAAGCTTTGCCGCGATTTCTATTAGACGAAAAAAAAAAAGGCAGTGCCGCAGGTTTTTTGACCGGAAACCGGGCCGTAAAAACCATACAAATGTGGAGGGTACCCTACTCCACCGCACATCTAGGTACCAAATCAACTCAACTCGCGCCACAACTAGCGCCCACTCAACTCCTTGCTTGGTCGGATTGGGACATCGACGCAAGCCTCAACACCACTCAACTTGGTCGAAAAGACCCTACTATAGCAACTCAACCACAATTTACAACAACTCGGAAGGGAGAAATAGACAAAGACGCTCCGCCGGTTGGATTGGGTCATCAACACGAGCCTCCCTCCACAACGGCCGGTCGGATTGGGACGCCGAGACCACTCAAAACCACCACCACCCGGGAGAGGAACCAAAAAAAGCCGCCGGTACCCGCGACCGTTGCCGCCAACGCCGTGCTCCCGCCCGAAGGCGAGTCCCGCCGCAAGCCCAAACAGCCTACCGTGAGACTCCTCCACCACGGGACTATCTCGCCCCAAGCCGCACACCCACGACCGCCGATCCCCGGCCCAAATAAGCCTCAAAGAAGAACTGTCGTCGCGGCACCATTGAACCACATCGATCCCGGCTACTCTGGGGGGGGCCTCGCCACCCACCGCCCTCACACCCACTAATCCACCGCCGGGGACTCGATATTTGAAACCGCCGAGAGCGCCACTTCCGCCCCGGCCGGCACCGAGATCACCACCACCATGCGCGTCAACTCCAGGCCTCAAGCACCCATGGACCCTCCGCACCTTGCCGCCAACCAAAGACCCCTCGCACACCTATACCACCGCGAGCGGACCAACCGGACCACCAACATTGCCACAGTCGAGACGAGTCTCCGTGAGCGACGCTCCTAAGGAGAACGCGACACCAATGGCGCCCGCTGGTCACTCGCCCAAGAATTGACCGGTTTTCACCCCAAGACTCCATGTGTAAGGCCCGGTGTTCCATAGTGGTGTCCCCAACGGGAAAAACGACGTCCAAAGGGCGCCGCCACCACTATCACCAACATGAAAGTCGGTGAAGGCTTTACCGATCCACACCGCACCTAACACACACTCTCGACGAGCGGCAACCGCCCCGCGCCATCCCCGCAAGAACACCTCCGCTGACGAAATGGCTCGGTATTCTCCCCACCATGCCGCCACGGCACCGCGAGAACGCATTCAGCCCCGGGGGTGTACCCCAACAAGAAGCCACCAGCCCCACCACCGAGGCGGCGCGGATCAACACAGATGTCAAGGAGAAGGAAGGGGAGCACCACCATCTCACCTCTGCCCCCGTCCGCCCGCATGCAGATGTCCGCCGGCATCGTTTCCGACCACCATGGCCGAGAGGTGCCGGCCACGAGGCGCCCCACACCGGGCCTCCCACGGCAAGAAGAGTCACGCCCGCCCTCGCATCGCCACCGCCGTTGTCGCCACCGTCCCGTAGGGCCCACACCTGTGGCGCCACAGCCCCCAAGTCGCCCGGCCTTCAACACCACCGACGCCCAAAGATCACCACCACCACCCCTCACCGCCAAGCGTTCTTTGCACCACCAACCACCACCAACACCAAACCACACCGACGCCAGTCCAGCCATCACCAACCGTGCTACCAACCAAATGCCGATGTCGCGAACCGCCGCCCATCGAAGAAGGCCGGAACCACCCACTGACGCTGAGAACCGCCGCCCCGCGACGCGCCGCCCCGACTCCTGGGTTAACCCGAGGGTAGGGGCGCCCGCCCGAGACGAGCCGAGCACGGATCCGGGGCCCAGGGCACCGGATCCGCCACCACCGCGACCGGACCAGGCGGATCCAGCCATGGCCCTCGAACCGGCCGCTATCCGCGCCGGCCTCCCCAGACACACGGGGGCCGCCGCCTCCTCCAATCCCGCATATCCGCTGACGGCCATGCCGGATCCGGTCACGGGGCCGCCGGATCCATCGCCGGGAGCCGCCGCCAGAGCCATGGCCGGCGAAATTGCGGTCCGTCGTGGCCCTTCCCGCCCGGGATGGAGGCTCACGCCCGTAACAAGACAGAAGGCCCCGCCGCCACCGCCCTAGGGGCCGGCACGGCCCGCCAACCCCTCCGGTGGCGGCGAGGGTAGTGGTGGCCGGAGTGTGGGTGGCGGCGTTGGAAGATGTGGTTCCGCCGTGTCGCCGAAGCGGGGCGACGCTGGCGCTGGGGTCGTATGGTCCGTGCTTTATGAAGAGAGAAATGGAGAGATTTGTTTTCGTCTACATTAAACTTGGTGTTAGAGTTATGATTTGCTTCTTGGCGATGACATGACTGTTGGAGACGACTCCATATTAACAAGTGACAATGATGATGTGTTTGGGTGCACAATCGGATTCGCCTCAATCCACCACATATGTTGGTGTGGATTAACATGAAATTTAGTTCTAAGTTTCACTCCAATCCACCTTGCCACATATAAATTGATACGGATCCGTATACATCCAGTATTGCTACTGCCATTAGGCTCCCCGAGCTTCTCAAAACGACTGATGATGAAGTTTTTGTTTTCCTCACTTTTGCACTTCTCTCTTATTTTCTCTAGCACATTATTCTCTTCTGTTTTCTGGTAGACATTCTGTCCCGTAGGATGCCAAATGAAAAAGGAGAGTTAGATGCAGAGTCTTGTATAAACTTCCATTTTTTTTTTTTTTTTGAGATTACACAGTACAACGCAGACGCTCAACACGCACGCACACTCACCCCTATGAACACACGCACGCAAACCCTACCCCTATGAGCACCTCCCGGAAGGATCGAGCCGGCAATCTTGAAGTTCACGGTCACCACAGCGCCTCTTGTCCGACGGGACGCCGCCTACCACTTAATGCGCTAGCGCTGAAAAATCCCGAATAAATCCAGATAATGTGTCGCACCTGTGATTTGAACCCCGGGTGGGAGCCCCCAACCAATGGCCTTCCATTTAAATTTGCCAAATAAAAGAAAAATAATCCAATCTGGCCTGCCAATTGGCAGCGGAATATATGCTGGGCCTTTTAACCAAGCACATGTAGTGTTATACATGGCCCACGGCTACTTCCCCAGCAATTGGCAGCAGACCATATGCTGGGCCGACTATAGCCTACGCCCTTGGTGCTTTTCCATGTTTCATAAATTTAAATGCATCCCCTAAAAAATAAATTTGATTGCAGATAAAAAAAAAACTATTTTCCTTTCTCAGGAAAAGATAAAAATTAATTTACATTCTTTTCCTATTCACTTGAAATATGGAGTCATGCAATTAAACTGGGTGAGAAATATCCTTGCTCATTTTGTGCCCTCTGCTAGTCACCAAGTCTGGTTCCAATTCTATATTTTATCTTTTCTAGAAATGCTCACAAATTTCATGATAAATATGGAAAACGGATTATGATGAGGCTTATGTCGTTAATTTTAACCCTAGTCTAATACTCCCTCCATTCTAAATTATAAGACGTTTGACTTTTTTTTTACCCCTTGTTTGACCACACATATTATTCAGAAAAATTGTGCAACAAATTTAAGTCATTCTTCAAGAACTTTTATTGGATAAACCAAGCCACGATAAAAAGTGATATTTTGAAAAAAAAAATTTGAATAAAACGAGTGGTCAAACTTGATGTAAAAAAGTCAAATGTCTTGTAATTTGGGATGTAAAAAAAAAAAAGATAAAGGAATTGGAAAATATGTATCTCTCACCTTGAATTCTTTTTACAAACTTAAGTTTTTCACCATGGATTTTACATCTAACACATCTATTTGAGTAGCCACACAGCTTAAAAAATCATCTCGTATGCCAAGCCTAAGCAACTTGACAAGTAGCCTGGTAAGGAGGGATACCCTCATCTACCAACCTCAAAAAGTAGCTGCAGGCCTCCTCTTCTCTACCCTTGTTGCAAGATAGCCCATGGTTCATAACGACAGCGTAAGTAGCTGCTCTGGTCGAAACCATGTTTGTCCATAACATCCCAAACCTCAACTGCCCGGCCCCATCAACCCTTCCTATAGCCATGACCATTTCCAGAATCATGTTTGTAAGAGTGCTGATTAGGCAAACATGAGCCGTCATCCATCCATCCTTGAAATAAGCTGCAGCGTGCTTTGTTCACCTCTGTTTCAGCATACAACGTGTAAGCAGAGTGCTGTAGCTAAGCTACAAACACCAGGCTTCATCCCATGGGTTTCCATCACTCAGTCTACCAACTCAGGCAAAGAATGTTACTGCTGCTACAGAAAATCTTTGAGTACACCCACAGAAATCATTCTCATTGGCGCCCTGTTAAGGAAACACTCAGCTGTGTAAATTGGGAGCCTTCTCTGCTCCAAATCTGTAAGATGCTATTAATGCAAATGAAGTATGTGTTTATCAGGAAAAAAAAAAAAAAAAAGAGCCACGGATCAGAGGTGGGCCGCAGATTCAGCTGTCCGGCACACAGGTGCAGCAAAGGGAAGCTACCTATAACATCTATAAAGTAATTTCTAAATCGTTGGCTAACCGTCTTAAGCACCTTCCGGGTTACATTGATCAGGCTCAGTCAGCTTTTGTTGCTCACCGTCACATCTCTTCAAACATAATCATCACACAAGAAATTATTCACTCTTTCAACCTGCGAAGCTGGAAGAATCAAGCTTTTATTTTAAAAATTGATCTGGCTAAGGCTTTTGATCGATTAGAGTGGCACTTCATTGCGGCGGCTCTTCGTCGTCTTGGTTTACAGGAAAGTTTTATAAACTTAATTATTACTTGTGTTTCCTCCCCTCATTTTGCAGTGCTTGTTAACGATGAACCTACAGATTATTTCACTTCTCAGCGGTATAAGGCAAGGCTGTCCGCTATCTCCGTATCTTTTGTCATAGCAATTAACGAGCTATCTATCAGATTGCAGGAAGCACTACAAGCTAATAACCTCACAGGAATCTCTCTTGGCCAGGGTGGTGGCCCGACCCTCCACTCTTTGCTATTTGCAGATGATTTGATACTTTGTGGCAAAGTGACGCCTCACGTAAAGCAGCAGAGCTAAAGACTATTCTCTATGATTTTTGGTACCCGATCAGGTCGGACTCCCAACCTCCAGAAATCTTCTATCTATTTTAGCGTGCATGTCCCTCAATCTGTCAAATATGCTATCAAAAAATATTTTCCCCTGTTCAAGACCTGCAACCCCACACCATGCACCTAGGTCACCCCATGATTTTCTCCCACAAGGACAAAAACAAGGCTTATGATTTCATCTATGGTAAGTTTTTGGCCAAGCGGGCACTAATTAAAAGCTAACAAACTCAATCATCTTTGGTAGGTTGCAATACATTAAATCGGTTCTCTCTTCCATACCTATTTACTACATGTCCAATGTTCTGTTTTCAAAAGCTTTTATATCCAAAATTAACACTATTATCAAGCGTTTTTTGGTGGGACGGGGAGTTCAAGGGGAACAGGAGACAAGTCCAATCCACTACGAGGCGTGGGATGACATTACTAGATCAAAGGAGGAAGGTGGGCTTGGAATTAGAGATATGCAAACTATAAACACAAGCCTCATCATCCGCCGTCGGCATGGAATGTGGCCACCTATGATGCGTGGATACTTGAGGGGGTGCGATCGCGCATCCGTACTCCACAGATACGGATACGCCATGGATACGCCATGGATACGTATCCAGGCCGTACTAAGAAGATTGGATACGTCTTCGCACCGATACTAGTATCCGATACGCGTGGGCCGATGTGGATACGACCCATGAAGCTAAATGGCCTAAATTCCACTCTTCCACACGACGTCATCGCCTTCCCCAAAGCCGAAGGCCGGCGCCGCAAGGCTGTATTATATGCGCTGTCGCCTCAGTATTTCGTTGTACCGCCTCTTGCACTTCCTTCCATTAGACTTGTGTCTGGCGACAACGGCGGCGGCGCGGCGATCGGCCAACGGCGGCGAAGCTAAGAATCGGCGGACGGCGGCTAGGCTGCGGCAAGGCCGCAAGCGGATGCAACCCTCTCCTCTCCCTCGTGTGATCTCCTCTAGGCTCTAGACCTAGCTTCGGTCCTAGCAATCAACGATCCTTGTAGTTATAGTTTCGTACTTGTTCACCATGTAGATGGCGCCGTGTGATGATCGTGCTCCAATTGAAGTTGATGACCAACAAAAAAGAAGAATAGTGTCCTCGTGAATTGCGGTCCCGTGATCTATGGATGACTTTAAGCAATATTTTAATTTGTGAACTATGTTTTATATTAAATCATGTTATTATTAATATTATTAAAAAATCTTAGGCGTATCCCCGTGTCCTTTTTTTTTGGAGAATAGTGTATCCGCGCGTATCGGATACGTATTGTATCCGATACCCGTATCCGTATCCGTGTAACGTAGGTGGCCACCACCAAAAATTCATTCCTCTCGGCTATACTCAAGGCTAAAAATTTCCCTAATACCTCCTTTTGGACTGCTCCCACTAACACTCCAAAATCCATATCTTTGGTCTTCTATTTTGTAGGTTGTTGGCGGTCATTATTGAGTATATTATACCGCCAACTTATATCCAATTCATGAGAAAGAGGCAAACTTATGATGCATATACCTTTACTTCTAACCTAGTTCCACTTGTATTCTAGAAATTATGTCTTGGTGTATAAAAGTGGAAACAGTACAAAGTTGCCAAATAAATTAGAAAGCGCATTTGAATAAAAGACACCAAGGAGTGGATTGAGCAAGGAGACCAAACCCCTCACAGATAAACCGCCCATGCACCACCATAGGCCCAACATACAAGTGACAAAACGCCAAGGACAGAGAAGGCGGGGGCCGAGAGCTCCACCCTCAGTGGGCCGGCCCGCCCATCAAGGTGTCGGTGCCAAATTTCGGCCAATGCTCCCCCTTTCTGGGCGGTTTGGTGAAACTTGCTGGCGGTTGCATGTTGTGCAAACTGCTCCCGCCAAGAAGAGCTCGAAGCAAGGAGAGCCCTCCATTCCCTCCTCCTCTCCACTATATAAAGAGAGGCACTCCTCACACACAACACAACACACTTCACATTGTTACATCCTCACCTTGAGCACCACTCTCTCCTCTTCATTAGTTTAGTGTTAGTATTTGAGTTAGGCGGAGCTTCAAGGAGGGCTTGTCTCCTTGGAAGGATCTTTTGGTAATTTACTATGAAGTTCTTTCCTTTATTCAAGTCTCATTATTTATATCGCAATGCATATGAACTAGAGCATAGTTACCCTCATGTTATATTCATATTGTGCCAACTAGAGTATAGTTAGTATGATGTGATAATTAACATGACTAACTTTAGGCTAATTGAATCATATTTTATTCTTGGAACGTAGTAGAACTAAGTTCGAGTGATGGTCTGGTGTACCTTCGGGTTTACCTTTACTCTTTCCTGTCGATCCGTAGGGTCGGGGTACCATGAGGGAGTTTAGGTAGTTCTCTATAAATGTAAGCATGGTGCTTAGGTCTATAGGGAATCATCCGGGAAATGCCTAGGCATCCCACGGTAGTGAGGTAGGCGGCAGAGGTGTGACAACTCGTCCGCCCTTTGCACTCCTCCACGTCCGGTGTTGGGTTGAGTCTTATCAGTGCAACCGGCCGGGCGGATACCACCGCGGGCATCTCCTCATCACTTTAGCCCATCTCTACTGTGGAACCATGAATGACGATGTAGACTATAGTCTAACGATTGGCTTATATTAGAATAGCCAACTCAACATAGATTTTCCTTTTTATGTTATTTTCTATTTATTCCTTCTAGTGCTCAAGAAGTGTGTGTGTCACCACTATCTCCAATATTATTATCACTTACCCCTCAGATATGATTAGTGGCTATCCATACATACATTGTGGGCTATCATCATCATATTAAATCTAAACCTGCCTTCCCATGGGAAAATATAATGAACGATACCCGATTACTCACCGGGTGAAATGCTACGATGATAGATCCGCGGCGCTTATGGGTTGACCCTTGCAATATTCAATTCATCTATCACCGACGCTCTTTTGACGCTATCATTAATCATAATATCTATTCTTAGTGATTGTGCTAAGAAATGCCAACAAGCATTTCTCGGCGCCATTGCTCGGGATAGGTTTAAAATCTATTCATAGTAATAACGTTAAGAAACGCCAACATAGGTGAGACAAAGAACTCAATGACAATGTCATCTACCAACTCCATTTAGGTAATTCCTCAACGGTCCTCACCTTGGTGCCCCATTTGGAATGAAATCTATGATCACTTAACTCTTTCGGTCACCATCCAACCTCTACCCTCGGTGGTAGCCGATCTTTGGCACCCAAACACACAAAAACTGAATCTACCTCTTATTGAAGCTATTTTTTCTCCACAAGCTGCCCAATCCATTCAATCCCTTCTCGATGGTTAACTCGACCACAATGACATCCTTAGATGGATTCCTCGCTACCAACGGGGTTTGCACTACTAAACACATATACACTCACCTTCGATCAAATGATGGTCACTCCCTCCCTGATCATGGATCTAGGAGTATTTCTGTTGATGCCAATAGCATTCTTCAAAAAACCTGGAGAAGCAAAACTATTCCTCCTATCCTTAAAACCTTTGCTTGGAGACTTTTGAGAAGAGCCATTGCAACTGGAGAAAGAGCGGGAAGGTTCTCTTCCCACATTAGCAAGTACTGCGATCATTGTGGTGCCATTGAGGATGATAATCATCTCTTCTTCCTTTGTGAGCTGTCTAGGCAAGTCTGGTCCACTTCTCCAGCTCCTCTCCCTATTCACTTGATAAATACTCCGGAAGATGGGATGCAGATTGCTCTCCCTATTTTGATTTCTCCCAACCCATCTGAACTAACTCTATGCACTACTTTATTTTTTATGTGGTATATTTGGAAAGCAAGAAATGATTTCAGTTCCAAAGGAGACGATGGACCCCGGTTCAAATCCAAGCAGCAAAGATTAGCTCATATGCAAAATCACTTAAAAGCAATCCATGAGGACACAAGTGCGGATATACCCGAGGAGGCTACGACCACAAATCGGACCCCTCGGCAACCCTCTTCCCAAGATATACCTCTTCATAACGCAAGTCTACCACATCAACGAGATTCGCACGCCAGGGACCGGACCTCTCCAACATACGCCTTGCCTTCCAACTGCCTCCGTGTACTTTGCTTCCTATCGCCAGGGACGAAGGGATCCAAAGTGGAGGCAACTATACAAACTACCTTGCAGATTCAAGCAAACATGCGGGTTCCTCGCAGAGAAGCGAATACACTCCCACAACTATGATAACAGCCAGCCTCGTGTATGATTACCTCTCCCGCAGGATACCGTGGATGCATTCCTAGTGGAATCACGGGCTGCACGCCTAGGTCCAAGATGCTACATTACAGATGCAGCCCTGCGCCGGTTCCACCTCTACAACAACACGGCAGGCGGGGATTGGAATATTCTTCGTCGACACCAATGTGGAGAGACCACTCAGCTTCTTTATCCAGTCTTGTCTTGCGGGGACCTACTTCGTGTTTATGGCGTAAACGGTGGCCATGGAGCCGGGCGACGGTGCTAATGACGCGCCAAGGGCTTCATGATATCAACTACTTCTCCGACAACCTGCAGCTTGTCAACTTCATCAATGCGGATGAGCAGGCAAATCCACCGGAATGGAGAGCCAAGCCTCACACACAAACCATCACTTCAATGCTGCAGGCCTCTACCTCTTGTTTACGCAGGATTAGAAGAACACAAAACAATATGGCGGACTACTTAGCAAGGCAAGCTCTAGGCTCCATCAATGAAGGAAATGTAACCTTCTTTGGTTTATGTGCTAATCCAGCACATTGTAATTTGTGTCCGCTCCTGGACGCGCTCAATGGTATTACCATTAACTGTGTAATGGTTATCGCAATGTCTTGCTGCTAATATATGGAATGGTGTTTCAGTGTAAAAAAAAAACATCTCTAGCCATCCTCAAATAACACTTACTCATCGTTCCTATAAAATAAAATTGTTATATTGGACAAATAAGTAAGTATTCCCCCCACTATATACTCTCCTAATAATTCAAGAGTCAACCTCGTTGAAGTTCTGCCTTATGGCAAAGTGATAGAACAATGTTTGGATTCAAATGACTTACGCTCGAGACGTTCTCTCAAGGAATATAAATCCGTAGCACATGTTGTGGGAAAACATTTTAGGAAAAGTCTACATCACCCCCAACTATGGCGGCTGCACTACATAACCCTCTAACCTTTAAAATGGTCTATATCACCCCCCCTCCACCCCCCCACCACCACCACCACCACACACACACACTTTTCAAAACCGGTTAAACTATTTTTCGAAAGCAGTTTTGAAAATATAGTAAATCACTGAAAAATCATAAAATAGAAAATCAATTATATTGACTCCAAATGCGTAGATGTACACAATGAACATATAATATGCTATACTTTAGTATATTTTTTTTTGTTGTAGTTTTACATCTATGCTTTTCTTTTATAGCTGTAAAAAAAATGTACTAAAGTATACCATATTATATGTTTATTGTGTGGATCTACTCATCTAGAGTCTAACACAATTGGCTTTTCTATTTTATGATTTTTCTATGATTTATTATGATTTTTCAAAACTGCTTGAGGGGTAATTTGACCGATTTTTGGAAAGTTGAGGTGATGATATATACCGCTTCATAGGTTGGGGTGTTATATAGTCCAACCCCTATAGGTGGGGGTGTGATTTAGACTTTTTTCAAACACTTTAGCACACCTAGAAAGGTACTCCCTTCATTAAAGAACATGCTTTTTTTCAAAAAAAAAAAAGGTAAATAAAGCATGTTATTAAACTATCTTTAAAATTGTCTTAAAAAATGTAGACATGAGTTTTTCTCGTTGCAATAGTTTTATTCCCCCTCCTTTTTTTCGAATGTTGTCTTTTTCTAAGCTGTGGAGTATTAATCACAAGAACACTATGAAATATGCCTTGCAAAGTTGCAATCATGATTTCTCGAGAAATATAAAATTCGATAACAACATATTGAGAACAAATATATATTTTGTTACTCGATCCTAGAAGGTATACAGAAGTCATGGCCTATTTGGAGCCATTAGCTGCTGACAATTAGCTAACTAATAGGTCACAACTAATATTAGATGTTATCAGGGCGAAGCCATAACCAAAATGAACCCTAGTGCACTATTTAAGTAACTTACACAACTTTCTTGAAACACAGTTAAATTAAGTATGTTGAATGGCAAAAAGAATTTTACCCTAGTGCTTGTGCACCAGATAACATGGACGTGGCTTCACCCCTAGTTGTTATTAATAATAACTAATGCTGCGAGTATTTGGGAAGCTACAACAAGCTAAACTATTAACTAGACATGTTTGAATCGAAGGAGCTATTTATTACACTACTACATAAAACAACTTCAGTGGTGGGCAAAATGAATTTATGGCGGAGATTTTTTTTTGCCGCCACCAACCAAAGGTCACATTAAATAGATGAATAACCGTGCCAGCTTTTTTTTGCTCGTCACCGTTGATAAAAAAAAAAACCGACGAGCTCGCTGCACGGGAGCCCATCCGGGGTGGCCCGTCCGCCAAGCACTTGCCGTGGTGCCCGCGCCGCCGCCGATCAATCCGGCGAGAAAGATGCCGCCTCCGCAGCTAGGGTTCCAAGGGAAGCCACGGATCCGCCACCATGGACGCGGATCCAAATAGGGCCTTAAAGTATTAGCTATGGGATCCAAATAGGGCCTTAAACTGGTCACTTAGCCACCGCTAATAAAAAAACCACGAGCCCGCATGGGAGCCCATCCAGGGCCCGTCCGCGACTCCATCCTGCATTGCCGCCGCCTCGATCGGGCGAGGAGGCCATTGTTCGAGCTAGGGTTTCAAGGGGAAGCCGTGGATCCAAATAGGGGCTTAAACTACTAGCTTTGGGATCAAATAGGGCCTTAAACTAGTCACTTATCAGCTAACTACTAGCTCTGGGATCGATCCAAATAGGGCCTTATATAGCCACACATCAACCAAACATCGTTAGACTCTAAATTTATGGGTTTTAGCAGGGGGAGCCTCCCCTTAGTTTGTAACAATTGCACACTTGAGTAAGACGGGTACTTAGGCCTTCCACAAGATAGTCTTGCTTCATTTCAATTGAATTCAAGAGAGAGAGAGAGAGAGAGAGAGAGAGAGAGAGAGAGAGTCTAACATTGATATGCATGGTGTACTTGACCGAGTCAATGTCATTACTCAAGTACACGTTGGCCTA
Organism: Hyparrhenia diplandra; assembly: GCA_015847255.1. Taxonomy (NCBI): domain Eukaryota; kingdom Viridiplantae; phylum Streptophyta; class Magnoliopsida; order Poales; family Poaceae; genus Hyparrhenia; species Hyparrhenia diplandra. Next base: position 181,355 of record JADLZK010004801.1, read on the forward strand.
GCACACCAGTTAGAGGCCCTCTCCTATTATCCTTTGATGTGGTAGGGAGAGCTCTCATGGTAAAAGAGGAAAAAAAAAGAACTAGTAACAAAGCATAGTTATTATTTTCAAAAACGAAGGGAATTGTATGTGGCAACAATTACTTCACCTTTCTATTGGCATCATGCCATTCCATGCCCAAAATGCCCAATGCTGCTGCATGCCGCCCACGCTGTGAACTGAGAAGCGAGCAGAACGAGTTGACCCCAACAAATACTATTCTAGCTTGATTTAATATACTACTAATCTTGGACATGACCGATGATGTGATGTGCTTCAGAGCTGACATGACACCTGGACCAATCATGGACGCTTACCCCCGGATTCGCCCTGCCTGCAGAAATCAGAAGTTGAAATGCATCTACTATACATACTCGTAATGTTGCAGTCCTAGTCAAAGTGAGCAAGGTCATGGACGCTTTCAGTGCCTCGGTTACACGCCCTAGAGTCTTTTTGCCTCTTTGCGGAAGGGAGCTAGCTGGAGTGATGCAGAAGCAAAACCCGATGCCTGTCCTGTCGCTGCTTTACAGTACTCAGCTCATTCAACAGTGTGCATCAATGTCCCCTACGATTCAGATTCAAAGTCATCAGATTTAGTGTACTACACTACACTACACATCCATGCTGAGAGAGAGACTTTGAATGCATGGATTGGATTCAGGTGTCTTGTCGTGGAGAAAGGTACCTGCGTCCTTGCAAATGTATGTCACTTAGTCTTACCCAGAATGGTTGCCATTGTTCTGACGGTATCTTGGCTGTAGCATCAATTGCGTTCCACTTCTGCTCCATCAGCAGTGCAGCTCTCTATCCATGCATCTCATATCTATCTCTTCCAGCGAGCTGCTTTGATTACATACAAAGCTAGTTTTCTGTGTACTCCTCTCCCTCATCTCAATGTACAAATGCACAATGCTCTTACTACTTACTATATATACAAGCAAGCAAGCAGCTCACATGCATGTTTCACTTGCTTAGACACAAACTAGTACTAGCTAGCTCGCTACAAGACCACAGTCACCACCACACACCGAGGGCCGGCAAGCAACAATGGAGAGAAGTAGAGACCACGGCCGCAGGGGCCTCAAGCCGCTGCTGCCGTGGACGACGACGACGACGACGCCGGCGGCGGGCCACAACTTCGCCGGCTGCTTCCCGTGGCCGCCGCAGAGGTCACCGCCAATGTCGTCGTCCTGCTACACCTGCGGCTACTGCAGGCGGGAGTTCCGGTCGGCGCAGGCGTTGGGCGGCCACATGAACGTCCACCGGAGGGACAGGGCCAGGCTCCGGCAGCAGTGCTGCTCGGCGGCCTCCGCACCGCACGGTCCTTCTTCGTCCGTTCCCGAGTCCCGGCCTGGTGACCGCGCACCACCAGCTCAGCAGAGCTCCGCCGCTTCCCAACCTCAACTTCTCGCCGGCGCCGCACCGCGCAGCCGGCGGCACGATGGCGGTCCCCTACCCCGTCATCTACAGCTTCTTCTCGACGACGACGACCACGACGTCGGCCGCCGCTGCAGTGGCCACGAATAAGGCGGTGCTTGAGGTGAGCTTGGAGCTGGGGATTGGGGTCTGCGGCAGCGGCAGCGGCCGTGGTGGTGGGTGTGGAGGAGGACGGGCTGGATCTTGAGCTCAGGCTCGGGTGCGCCTGGGAGTGATGATTAGGCACGTCGTAGTGTTAGTGTGTCGTGTAAGTGTCAACCATGCCTCGGTGTAGGGTTAAGTGGTCGTCGTAGCTGCCATTATTACGTACTGTGTGTGTCTTCTTCCTCCCTCATCCATGTCTGAACTATGTGCATGCTGAGCTTGCTAATTCATGAGCCATTAATTATATAGCTAGCTATGTTGCTTTGATCGATCAGTGATTGTGGTTCCATTTAGCTCATTCATGTTTGTGGTTGTGTTTTTCTTTTCAATTTTGAAATGTTTAGTTAATAATTAATAATTAAATTTATCAGCTGTACAAGGTTTCTGAGACAAAGTATACCGTTTAATAATGTGTGCCTAGATATGCATGTGGGCAACGCACTGTTTACAGTGGTGATATATATGGAAATGCCTCTCTAGATCAACTGTGACAATATGGAATCTTTTTATTTTCTAAAATTTTGCAATTAGAAAGCTAAGGTGTTATCGCCATATTTAATAGTTTAAATTGTTTCCAGTCAAAATTAGGAAAATATAATGCATGCTTAAGATTTAAGTAAAGAGCTCAAAATAAGTAAAGAGTATAATCTTGAGTAGGACTTAAATTATGAGTGAGATAAATGCATAGGTAATAAATCAGAACCAAAATAAATGGTATTGATGCTGCTTATCAATAGTTAGGTATAAATTTGTTCTCCGAGGATTATTGCATACATTACATATGAATAATATAATATGGAAAATATAATGCTTCAAAGTTTGAACTAGCTAAAAATAAAACTGAGTATATTGATTTGAAGATAGTAAAATAAAAAACCGCCAAAATATTTCCATTATGTAGAAGAAAGATATTTGAACTATAACCGCTGCAGCCTCTGTGTATGGATTCTGGACTAGAAATCAAGGGCCATGGATGGATCGGGGCTATTATATTGGCCCATCCTTATTAGGCAAAACGTATTAGGCAAAACGTACTCCCTCCTCTTCAGGACCCAAGTAGCACATCAGTTAATCCATGGATGCAAATGCAAAATCTTGACCGAGGTAGAAAGCGCAATAGATGGAATGTTCTTTAAAAAATGCAACATTACGCCCAAAAGGTTTATTTTTTCAATAATGCTTAAGATCTTTTGTTTGTCACCAATTATTCCATAGCTCTGTCAGAGAGAAAGATGCAATTTTAGCTTTACTTAGCTCTAGTCAAACTTTCTTAAAGTGTGATCAAATTGATGTCGTCACTATAAATATTTAGAACACAAAGAGCTATTCTATTCTATGAAAAACATATCTCATGACAGTCTAATAACATTCATTTAATATCATAAATATTTATATATTTTTATATAAATAAACTTGGTCAGAACTTATAGGGTCCCCTCAATTTATTTTATGTCCCCTGCTTATGCAAAAAACTTTCCTATAAATTCTTGAACGACTCATGTGACATCCTACGTTCTAAAGGGGGTCATAATTATTTTAATTTATACTAAGTCAGAATCATACTTTTTTTTTTCCTTGATGAATTGAGTATATATTATTTCAGATAATGGAAAAGGAGTTTTAGCTTCATACTTTTCTGGTGAAGGAGAATCCGTCAACATTTGTTATAAACACACATCCAAAGAAAAAAAACAGGTTTTAAACAACCCCATCACCTTGGAACGAAGAAATTTCATAGGAATCATATTAAGCTTATAA